>CABHPP010131348.1:0-10884 GCA_902168425.1 Peromyscus attwateri | reverse complement strand
CTGTGAGGCGGGGGCGGGGCTGTGCTGGCAGAGCATATGCAAATCAGGATTGTGCCGTAGAGACTCCCAGCAGCACCAGGGCGCAGGCATAGCAGAGGTGTGAGTTTTTGCACCTGGGGTGACAGGCAGAGGAGGGGTTGGGCACAGAGTGCTGGGCTGTTAGTGTTCCTGCAGCGCATGGAGGTTTAAACAGGACATGAAGAAGTGGAAAGACAAGAGAGTGTAGAAAGTTCAGCGAGGGTAAGAGGCACAGAGAGGGCTTGGAGCAGAGAGAGCAGACCAGCAGAGGCACGTTCGGGCGCCAGGACCAATTTTGGGTGTAAAGAGCGACAATAATATTGGGTATGAGTTGTCTAGGTGGAGGAGCATTTTCTATCACTAGTGGAGGCCAGTGAGCCGAGAGGAGGAGCACAAGTGTCCAAAGAGAGATCCAGGGACCTGTTGACAGGATTTTCAGCAGACAAAAAAAAAAAAGAAAGAAAGAAAAAAAAAAAAAACCACGGACCCCAGATTCCAGCAGTATTGTTACCAAAAGTGGAAGGAAAGCTTGCCAGTCACACTGAACTGAATAGGATGTGCTAATCAGGAGCGTTGGGGTGTAGGGAGTATGGGGGAAATGTGCCAGTTATCCTCTGTTGGGTGGGGAGAGCAGGCGCCAGAAGGTCCTGAATGTGAGAGAACTGGGTTGGTGGGGTGAGTCCTGCAAACCCATCTGAGTCATTATCCGAGTCACACCACCAGTGTAGGGGAGGTCGGCCCCCCAGAATCAGTACAGGACATATGCAGACACCGAATTCTTAACACAAAGGAGATTTATTACCTGAGGGGCAAAGGGGGGGGGGGGGGGGGGGGGGGGGGGGGGGGGGGGGGGAGCCGGGAGCAGAGGCCGCAGCAGCAAGCTTGGCAGCCATCGATAAAAGCAAGAGCAAGAGCAGATGTTCAGCGGGAGTGGGTTTTTAAGGGGAAAGAGGGGCGATCTGTGCAAGGGTGAGTTGGTAAATCCTGACTGGACATGTTAGCCAAATAATGAATTTTGATTGGTGGGCCTTGGTGTTTTGTCTCTTGAATGAGTCAGTGGCCAAATAAGGGAATGGGCCTTGGGGGCTAGCTTTACGAATGTAATCTAACATTTTAGCAAGGGAGAGAAGGGCAAAAGGCAAAACCCCTCAGTGCCGAGTTTGCCATGCTCGGGCCTGCTAGAGCCCTTCAGTCACTGTCTATGGACCTGTCATCTGACTACCCCGTGTGCACATCCAGGAACCAACAAGTAAAGAATTCCCTTCTGTCCCCAGGCCTCAGCACAGATGATCACCACTGTTTGATGTGGTACAATCTAACTGCTGAGAGAAGTCCATTTGTCCATCTGTCTGACCCAGCCATATGCTTCATCTGAGTGCCGGATTTTTGAGGGTCAAAGCTTGGAGTCTGGCAATCGTAAGAATCTAAGCTCTGTACTCACCCCCATTGCACGAATTAAAGAAAAAAATGATAAATAATGAGGTCCCCCTGTTGGGGAATAACCTTTTTGTACACTGTGAAGATGTGTCACTCTGATTGGTTTAATAAAAAGCTGAATGGCCAATAGGTAGGCAGGATTTCCAGGCAAAGAGGATGTTGGGAAGAAGGAGGATATGCAAGGAGACACGGAGCAAACGGGATGGGCAGTCGGAGATAAGGTAATAGAACCACGAGGCAAAAAGTAGATTGACAGAAATGGGTTAATTTAAGTTATAAGAGCTAGTGGGACAAGCCTGAGCTAGAGGCCGAGTTTTCATTATTAATAAAAAGTCATTGTGTGATGATTTGTGAGCTGAAGACCCAAAGGAAAATGTGTCTACACCCCCTGTGGTAGTTTGAATGTAATTGGCCCCCATAATCTCATAGGGAGCAGCACTATTAGGAGGTGTGTCTTTGTTGGAGTGAGTATGACCTTGTTGGAGGAAGTGTGTCACTGTGGGGGTGGGCTTTGAGGTCTCCTATGCTCAGGATACCACCCAGTGCCAGTTGACTTCCTGCTGCCTGCTTCATCTAGGACTTCAGCTACTTCTCTAGCACTACATCTGCCTGCAGGTCGTCATGATCCCTGCCATGATGATAATGGACTGAACCTCTGACCATAAGCAAGCCACCCCAATGAAATGTTTCATTTATGAGTTGCTGGGGTCATGATGTCTCTTCACAGCAATAGAAACCCTAAGACACCCCCAAACCCCAAGATCACCTTCTGGGTCCGGACATGAGGTTTAGCTTTAAATAGAAGGCAAGAAGTCTGCATAACTAAGTGGTCATGTTCCATGTGAGGTCCTATCCATCACTGACCATCTGCCTTGCCAGATGGTCTGAAAACTTGTCAGAACTGTGTGAACTCTCTTCCTAGGAAACAAGCTACTTCCCTGACAGGCACAAGGCCACACCCTTGCCCTTTACCCACTGTATCTCTTACCCACTGTCCTCGTTAGGATTAATTACTATTGCTGTGATATAGCAACATGACCGAAAGCAACTTGGAGGAAGAGAGTGTTTATTTGGCTTACACTTCCACATCATCGTCCATCACTGAAGAAGTCAGGACAGGAACTCAAACTTGGAGGAAGGAGCTGATGCAGAGACCATGGAAGAGAGTACTGTAGCAGGAATCTTAACAGGTCTTATTAATAAAATCAAACCTGGGCCAGGTATTGGGGTGAATGCTGGAAGATCAGAGAAGCAGAACAAGCCACAGCTACCTCACCTTGCCGGTTCCTCAGCTGATCCTGTTTCCTCAGACTGGAAGCCTCTGAATCCTCATCCAGAATGAATCTCAGCTGAACTGTTGGTCGAAAACCTAAAAGCTTAACCAGCCAAAAGCTTCTAGTTTCTGGTCTTCACGCCTTATATACCTTTCTGCTTTCTGCCATCACTCCCTGGGATTAAAGGCGTGAGTCACCATGCTTGGCTATATCCTTGAACACACAGAGATCCAGGTAGATCTCTGCCTCTGGAATGCTAGGATTAAAGGTGTATGCTACCACTGCCTATCCTCTATGTTTAATATTGTGGCTGTCCTGTTCTCTGACCCCAGATAAGTTTATTAACGTGCACAATATTTCGAGGAACACAATACCACCACAGAGTACTGCTTACTGTCTTATCTCCATGGCTTGCTAGATCAGCCTGCTTTCTTGTAGAACCTAGGACCACCAGCCCAGGGATAGCACCACCCACAGTGGGCTGAGCCCTCCCCCATATCATTAATTAAGAAAATACCCTATAGCTGGGTCTTATGGAAGCATTTTCTCAATTGAGGTTCCCTCCTTTCACATGACTCTAGCTTGTGTCAAGTTGACATAAAACTAGTCAGGATACCTACCTTGTCCCTTATCCATTTTCTTCTTACCTACCTTATCCCTTACCCAGCCTACCCCTAACCTACCCTAACCCTAGCTCACCTTGCCTTTTATATACCTTACCCTTCAACCAACCTGAGATGTAGCGGGAGTTCCCGAGCAAAGCTGGTTGGAGTCTGGAGTGCTAGCACCCGGGCTTTGATCTGCTACCTCTGCCTAAAGTATGTAAATCTTATCTGGGTGCTTCCTAAAAGGTGCAAAACCTATGCAAAATTTGGTTGCAGAAGAGCTCAGAAAACTGAGATGTCCTGTGACTGGGAATTGCTTTGGCATTTGTCTCTTTGGGGAGCTTCAGATAAGAGGTTTTGGTATTCAGAAATTGACTTGCTAAGATGTAAATTATATAACAATAAAAAAGTCTTTTGCAAAACTACAGTCAGTCATTTCATCAGAGGCTGACTCCCCTGAGGCCTCAAAGGCTAAAAATCATCGTAGAGTGACCCTGTTTTTTACACAGACCACACAAAGGCAACACCCGCCACAACAAGATTCCTGATAAAACCCAGTCTGATGATGCAAGTGTCTCTCCTTAAAACATATTTTCTCCTGCCAATATGGTTACAACCTTGATGGTCCTGCATCTCACTCTGACACAGAATGTGCATCCAGGGACCAATAGGCAGTTGTGAGCCACCCAACATGGATGCTGGGAATTGAACTCAGGTCCTCTGCAAAAATAATATTCCTTCAACTGCTGAGCCATTGTTAGGGTCTGCAAGAAGTCCTGTAAAAGACCACCACTCACGATGCAATCAGCAACAATGTTTATTACCAACATGCTGGGGTCTAACCATCTGACAAAGTGGCAAAATGGTGACCCTAAGAGAAGCTCGTAGGTTCCTTTTATACACAGCTGAAGGAATTCTAAACCCATTTTGTGATCACTGTATCTTGGATTGGCTTATGCAAGTAGCAATCATATTAGTATGTTTCTAATTGGTTATGGCTAGCAGGGGTAGGCTGAGGCTATATAAAGCTTTTCCATTCTTGATTAAGTCTGGACAAGTCCCAGGCTTTGTCCTTATTTGGTTATTACCTGTGGGGAGGGGAATGGGTTTGGCCCAGGCCTAGCACATGCAGAAACTGAGGCCTAGTTTTCCTTCTTAGGAGCCTGTCATGGTATTTGCCTGGCCTTCTCATTCCCCCTTGAATAGTGCATCATCTCAAATCCTGGAGATACTTATTCTAAGTTTACAGGCTTGTATTGTTGATTTAAAACCATCAGTTAGACCATGGAGATATATTTTTGATAAACCTGACTAAGGCATTAATTATATATGGTCCACAGGCCAGAGCCAACAGTAAGAGGACTAAGAGCCCAGCTAAGGCTGACAGGAGGGTAGTTAACCATGGTGACCAGTTAAATAGGGATTCATACCATCCTTTATTTTGTTGTCAATCTTGTTGTCTGGCTAGCAACCTCTTTCTAAGTAGGGTCATGGAGTTCTTAACAGCTCCAAAATGGTTAACATAAAAACAGCATTGCTCTCCTAAGGCCCCCTTGTTGAAGGAACAGTAGGTCAAGGCCCCTTCTATTTTGGAAAATTATTTCAGCTAGAGAAGAGAGCGATTCCTTTAAATGTGTAATAGATTTTTCTAGGGCAGCGACATCTGCATCTATTGCCATTCATAAAGCCCTGTAGTTCTGATCTTTGAGTACAGCCAGGTTATGAATGATTTATTTAGAAATAATAATTTCTTAAGGCCATATAATACCTCTTTGGTTCTGCATAAAGATGGCCAAATGTCTTATCATACTGCAGAACCATTTTAGTTAATGAGTCCATCAACTGACAGCTCTGGGCCCATTTCTCTGGTATGTCAATGGGCATTATAGTTAACTATTTTGTCCCCTCTGCCAGGGAGTTTCCTTTTGACTCAGAATTTCAACCTATGATGGGTCAGGGAGCACAGGATGACATATTCTCTTCTGGAACTGCTTTGAGCTGACACTGGGGTGTTGTTGTCGTCAGCCCAGGAAGGCGGAAAGGCTAGTCAAAGGCTGGACAATTGGGTATTTATCAGAAGCATGTGGTTATCTGATCCAGCTGTAGAGACAGGGAGCAATTACATTGGCTGGACTAGTCCACATCAGCTTTCAGCAAGTCCAGAGCTCTTAGTTGTTTGGAGCAGGTTGTAGTCAGCAACTGATGCTTAGATGTGTCTGCCAGCCAAGTGGAAACCTGTTGAGATTAGTTTAAACTACAAACAGAAGTTAAAATGTATGAACTTATTTGGAACTTTTAGGCCCATAGTCTTAGTAATTGGGAAGGGGAAGAGTCCTAAGACCAGGAGAGAGAAAAATACCATCCTCAGGAATTGACAGGTAGGTGGAGGAAACTTAGGCTGTACTTACCTGGAGTATTTTTGACCTGTGTGAAGTGGATCCAAAATTTATGACTTTTTCAGTCCTTTTGAAGCTTATATGAACTCTTATTTTATACAATGGCATAAATGTTTTAGATGTATTAGTATTACCAATCTGTACTGAAATCCATATTGTAGAAAAAGTAGGTAACGGGTATCTCTAAAACAGCAGGAATAGACTCACATCTTTGAGTCCTAGCAAAAACTACAGATTTGGGTTTAAAGCATGTATATTTTCCTTCTGTCCAGAGAGCTAGGTTTAGATTGAACAGAGATAGCTTTGGTCTGATGAGAAGCACCTCTAAGTTTATAGTTACAGGACAACCAAAAGCAATCTAAAATCTTGAGCTTGTGACCTAAACAGTAAGTAGTAATTGTTCTATTAGCTTACCAGAACTCTATTAATGTTCAACTCTGAACTTTTGGAATCTTAATATAACAATATCATAGAAAGAGAAAGAAATCTGAAGCATTTTCCATATCTCAAATCATCTATTTATACCTGTGTAACTTGTATTTACATCTTGAATCATTTTCTGAGTCCCTCAGAACTTACTTAAGCTTTCATATCTTAAACTTTCATAGCTTCAGACCTTTATATCTCAGACCCTCAGAATTCACATAGACTCTCATATCTTAAGACCTTACATAAACTTTGTATCTTAAATTACTTTCTCAGACCCATAAATCATTTACTCAAACCTTCATGACTTGTTTAAATTTTCGTATCTTAGGACATTTTCTTAGCCATCTACTCATTTATCAGAGACATAAACAACTATTATCAAGAACAGTCATTTCAAATCATATTTGAAACCAAGACTTGATTTTCACATACAAAATGAGCTAATGAGCTGGCTATAGCCTTATGGAAGAATCTGGTTGTCTGATGCTGCCTTAGCTGGCAAAGTTATAGGTAGCCTAGCCATCAATACTGCCAGAGATCTGAGAATGATAAATCATACCTGAGTAAACAAGTGCAGACCAAGCAGCTTCTGAATCTATTAAAAATGACAGGGACTAGTCCACTACCCAGTTAGCCATCCCAGGCTCCCGTGGTCTCCATAGCATTGGAAGGCAGAGGTATCAGGACAGCATCAGTCTCTTAGGCTGTCAGGCCCATAAGGTGAGAGTTTTTCCTGTGGAAGAGGAACATGGGAAAGACTGATCTTACTTTGTCTAGGCAAAGGGGGGCAACCAATTCTCCAGTGTCCTGGTTGTCCACAGTCTGGACCAGCTCCCGGCAGCAGGTGTTGCTGTGGGGCATTTTGTCCAATGGTCAGGGTTATCAACAATGCAGGTGGAGTTGTTGTGTTCTTCTTTGGAGAACTTGGGAGTCATTGCTAGGTGCTGGGTGTCTCTGTCTGACATAATAAGCTTTTCATTAAGCATTTTAAATGCCATATTCTACAGATCTCTGAAGCATTTGATGACTGTCTATCTATTAGTTACATCTGAATAGACAAACTTTGTTTCTAGTTACTTGTTTTAAGTTTTACTTTGAAAACATATACAGGAGACTAAGTAAGGCTTATCCCTGCAATTTATTATATTAGTACTTAGCATGACTACAATTAAAGAACTTGACCATTTATAAGATGACTGACTATTAACTTGTATTCCTTAACAGTCTACAATAAGTTATCAGCTTTCCTAAGACTAGGACATTACATTACATTTGTCAGGTTTAGCCTTAAAAATAATGATTTTTGAATTGAAGTTCTTCTAGTATCAAAATAAAACTTTTTAATCATAGATAATGATTAAATCAGTAAAGGAACCAAAATAGCTGTTTTGTGGGTGAAAATGGAACAAGTTTGTACCAACTAAGGCTGTCTCCTGAGAAGGCAAGGAAAAGCAACAGGGGAAAGATCCCCACGGCCAAATGGGAACAGAAGAATGGGGGCCTGTGAGTTGGGGTGTGGCCTGTGAGTTGGGATGTGGCTTGTGAGTTTGGGTGTGGCCTGTGAGTTGGGGTGTGGCCTGTGAGTTGGGGTATGGCCTGTGAGTTGGGGTGTGGCCTGTGGGTTGGGATATGGCCTGTGAGTTGGGGTGTGTGGCCTGTGAGTTGGGGTGTGGCCTGTGAGTTGGGGTGTGGCCTGTGAGCAGGGACTGGGGGAGACTGGAGGCCAGCACTGCCCTTGATAAGCCAAGAGGCACCTGCCCAAATGCCTGACCCTGGGAAAAGGACCCTCCTGGGGGAGCGGAAACTCCATTATAGAATGTGTGTGTGTGTGTGTGTGTGTGTGTGTGTGTGTGTGTGTGTGTATCTTATTTATCAAACACCTTGTTTATCAAGCATATGTTCCCACTTATCTAAATTCTCTAGAAGCTTGGTGTTGAACATTTGACAAAGGCATAGGTGCTTAGATGTAAATCTCTAAGTTAGCTCTTTTTCATCTGAATAGACCTTTATAACCTTAAATTATCATCACCATATAGAGTACATCCTACACCAAGTTGAATCACATGTACGATATGTTGTAACAAATCTAACCTTACATTTCTATCATCATACAACAGTCCATACCAGTGCTGCTGTTCGAGGTCCAATGGCAGCCATTCCTGATACCACATATAAAGACAGAGCCGCATTTATCTGAAATGGCTTCTTTAGAAGTGCTGCTTTTTGCAGGCCACAGTTATGCATTTGTTTTACTTTCATCTTATAAACATTTTTCCCTATCCATAGACACATGTATACCTTTAGACAATACAGGAGCAGTTAGACTGCAGTTTTCATTTACAGACCATAGATGTGATGTTGACAATTTTTTAAAAACAGGTTTGAACTTTTCTATGAAACCCTGACTAGCTAAAGGCTTAAGTCCTGCCATTTAAAGCCAGTCATATAGAATCCTATAACCCTGAGGGCTGTAACACGATGATTAATTATTAACCTGTATTTTTAATTATACATTATATTTTAAATAAGTCTGACATGGGACCTCAGTTCTCCTCCATCTTTTAAAGAGCATGACTTCATTTCTAACATAAACATTTTGCAGTGAAGAATCACCAGCTATTTTTAAAAATGAAGAAAACAGCCGGGCGGTGGTGGCGCACGCCTGTAATCCCAGCACTCGGGAGGCAGAACCAGGCAGATCTCTGTGAGTTTGAGGCCAGCCTGGTCTACAGAGCTAGTCCAGGCCAGGCTCCAAAGTTACAGAGAAACCCTGTCTCAGAAAAAAAAAATGAAAAAAAAAAACAGAATTAACCCAATATGGTCAAATTTCCAACATATTTTACGGTTTCTTTTCAAATTCAGTATTCACAGGTATGAGAAACCAAAGCAAATATAGTTCACATCCGCTCTAGCCTTCTACAACTTTCTATATATCCTCAGGTCAGGCTTTTCCTATTTCTGCTCCTCTGATTCAGCCTGACAGTTTTACTTCAGACAAATTCCTCTCTTCTCTTCTCTCTCTTCTCTTCTCTTTTCTCTTCTCTTCTCTTCTCTTCTCTTTTCTCTTCTCTTCATGATTTCAGTCTCCTGCCTTCTCTCTCACTTTCCAGATAACATGAAAACTTATATCAAAGTCCTTCTTGTGGTTTCCTTCAGTAGCCTAGAATATGCTATGATACTTTAAACAAAAACAGAAATGAAATATACATATACCATAGCAAAAATAACTCTAGATTTGCATCAGCACATTAAAAACCTGTACCAGCGTGAAGCATCTGAGACTAGCAGTAGTTTTTTTCTTACCTTGACCAATAATAATTTGTAACCAACCCCTCTAAATGATCACAAATATTTATAACCCTAGTGGAGAGAAGTGTCGGAGCTGCAGCAGGTGCCCCGCTGCAACCCTGGCTACATTGTCACAAAAGGGCCACAGTAGCTTAGCAACCATAGATAGTGACTCCCCGCCCCTTGCAAGAGCTGCAGACAGGAAGTGACTCCAGACCTGGCCTGGGAGTAACTAGCTAACACAGATTAGAGTGCATGTTCCTGGGGTTTATTTTGTCTTTGTTTTTGTTGTTTTATTTCTTAAGAGAGAAACAAGAAGTTGGGTGGGTAGGGAGCTTAAGGAGGATCTGGGTGGAACTGGGGGGAGGAATAGAGTATGATGAAAATATATTGTATGTACTTCTCAAAGAATAAAAACATTTAAAAACACAAAAAGGTGAGTCTAAAATTAGTAATAATGAGCAGTTTCTACATGTGTCAGGTACTCTTCTAAACACTTCATGGGCACTGACTTAATGTCTGTGAAACATTGAACATGGGTCACTATAGACTTAAAGTATAGACTAAAATTCACATGTTGAAACCTAATCCTCAGTGGGATAGTATATGGGGATGGAGCGGTGTGTGTGTGTGTGTGTGTGTGTGTTGCTAGGGATTTAATTCCAGATCTTGTATATATACAGACACTCTACTATTGAGATGGTGACTTAGAATATAAGGGTGTGGTCTTCTGAGTGGGATTAGGAAACCCTAGGAAGCGCCTTCCACCCTGTGAGGATACCCAGTAAGGATACCCTGTGAGGACTGTCATTGATTTGCGAAATGGATACGATGTTACCTTGATCTTAGACTTCAGGGCATCTATAAGCCACACACTGAATAGTATTGTGTTCTATCAGTCCAGACTAAGTCAAGTGCCATCCATTTCAACACCCAGTAAACTGATGTGCAGACCTCAATCCGCTTAACCCTCACCTTTACAGAAAAGGGTATCTTTTTCATGCCCCCTGGCCTTAGTCTCCTCACTTACACGATCAGCTTTCCATTGCTAAGTTTCTGATGTTTAAGCTCTCTAAACGAAACTGAAAGGCAAATTAGAATTTGAAGGTAAACGGTTGGTTTCCTTTATCACCTACCATAGTCCAAATCTCTTTAATAAAGCATAATGCAAAGAAGTTGGGTGTAAAAGGCTGGCAAAGTTGTCTGTGGTTCCCTGGCTTAGCTCTCTGGAGTAGCCCCTGACTTCAGACGGATGGACTGACTCTCCCTTCCATCCCCAAGCGCCCTGTCTTGCGAGCTACGGCCTTCCGCAAGTCTGGTTGGTTAATGAGGCCTGCTAGGCCCAACATCCACAGGGTGAGATCACTCCACGGAGCAGCCCGGCAGTATAAGGGATTCTCCTCCTTCTCCTCCTCCGCACCGCTGGTGAAATCACCG
>CABHPP010131346.1:25615-47140 GCA_902168425.1 Peromyscus attwateri | reverse complement strand
TGGTTGCTGAGAAAAAGGTTTATTCTTATGCGTTTGGGTGGAATGTTCTGTAGATGTCTATTAAGTACATTTGAGTCATAACATCTATTAGTTCCCTTATTTCTCTGTTAAGTTTCTGTCTGGCATACCTGGCCATTGGTAAGAGTAAGCTGTTAAAGTCTCCCACTATTAGTGTGTGGGGTTTGATGTGCAATTTAATATTTAGTAATGTTTCTTATATATATGTAGGTACCCTTGTATTCGGGGCATAAATGTTCAGAATTGAGCCCTCATCATAATGGGTTTTTCCTGTGATGAATAGGTAATGTCCTTCTTCATCTCTTTTGATTAATTTTTGTTTGAAGTCTATTTTGTTAGTTATTAAGATAGCAACACCAGCTCGCTTCTTAAGTCCATTTTATTGGAAAGTCTTTCCCCAACTGTTTCCTCTGAGGTAGTGTCTGTCTTTGAAGTTGAGGAGTATTTCTATTATACAGTAGAAGGATGGATCCTGTTTTCAAATCCATTCTGTATCCTGTGCCTTTTTATAGGTGATTTGATTCCATTAATATTAAGGGATATTCATGACTAGTGATTGTTAATTTCTGTCTTTTGGTATTAGTATGTGTGTGTTTCCATTCTTTGGGATTTGCTGCTGTGAGATTATCTATTGCCTGAATTTTCATGGGTTCATCTAACTTCCTTATTTTAGATTTTTCCTTCTAGTGCTTTCTGTAGGGCTAGATTTGTGGACAGGTATTGTTTAGATTTTGTTTTGTCATGGATTGTCTTGTTTACTCAGTCTATGGCGATTGAAAGATTTGCTGTGTATAGTAGTCTGGGCTGGTCTCCTAGTGTCTGCATAATGTCTGTCCAGGACCTTCTGGCTTTCAGAGTCTCCATTGAGAAGTTGGTAGTTATTCTGGTGGGTCTGCCTTTATAGGTTACTTGGCCTTTTTCACTTGCAGCTCTTCATATTCTTTATTTGTATATTTAGTGCTTTTATTATTATGTGGCAAGGGGATGTTTTTGGAGGGTCCACTATTTTTGGCGTTCTGTAAGCTTCTTGTATCTTCATAGGAATTTTCTTCATTAGGTTGAGAATGTTTTCTTCTATGATTTTGTTGAATATATTTTCTTTTTTTTTTTTTTTTTTGGTTTTTCGAGACAGGGTTTCTCTGTGTAGCTTTGCGCCTTTCCTGGAACTCGCTTGGGAGATCAGGCTGGCCTCAAACTCACAGAGATCCGCCTGCCTCTGCCTCCCGAGTGCTGGGATTAAAGGCGTGCACCACCACAGCCCGGCGAATATATTTTCTATGGTTTTGAGCTGGTACTCTTCTTCTTTTGTCTTTATTATTCTTAAGCTTGTCTTTTCATGGTGTCCCATATTTCCTGGACATTTTGCGTTACAATTTTGTATGTTTTAATGTTTTTTGACTGATGAATCTATTTCCTCTATTATATCTATATGCAATATTCTCTCTTCCATATCTTGCATTCTGTCAATTATGCTTACATCTGTAGTTCCTAATATTTTTAACTAAGATTTTCCATTTCCAGCATTCCCTTGTTTTGTGTCTTCTTTATTGCCTCTATTTCAATTTTCTAGTCTTGAACTGTTTCCTTTGCCTGTTTAATTCCTTTTTCTTGGTTTTATTGAATTTCTTTAAGAGATTTATTGATTTCTTCCAAATTTTGTTTGTCTTTTCCTCAATTTCTTTAAAGGAATTTTTCATTCCCTCTTTGAGGGATTCTATCATCTTCATAAAGTTATTTTAAGGTTCTTTGCTTCTTCTTTTATGTTGGGATGTTCAGGTCTTGCTGTTGTAAAGTCAATAGGCTCTGGTGGTGTCACATTGTTCTTTATGTTGTTGAATGTATTATTGCACTGGTGTCTACCCATCTGTTCCACCAACCAGTGCAAGTGGTGTTCATTTCTCAGGGAGCTGCTGGGGTCTCGGAGGATGGCCAGGTTTGGGGGACAGAGTGGGACTTGTAGATTTCGGGGTCTGATGGGGGTGGAGGGAAGGCCTGCTCACAGAAGACCTGGGGCTGCAATGGATGGGGTTGGGGGCACATGGATTGTGCCCCAGAGCTTAGGGCCTAGAGACTGGAGTGACTGGCTGGGAGGACAGTTACTCACTTCTTGGTCCAATTGGAGCTGACAGAGTCTGTGTCTCAGGGAGCCACTGTGGTCTTGGGGAATGGGTGGGTTTGGGGGATGGAGTAGGACTTGTAGATTATAGTGTCAAATGGGTGATGGTGGTGAGTAGGCCTGCCTGCAGGAGTCTAGAATTCTCTTAATTTGCAGATGATTCTGTATATGGTCATTCATTGCATGTTTCCATTTTCTCTTATCTGCAACTATTGTTTAACCAATTTTGTGTTCTCTACATTGGACAATTGGTTGCTTAAGAGCATTTTATTTAGTCATGATGTGTTTGTTACATTTTGTGTTCTTATACTTTTGATTTATAATTTGACCCTAAAGTGTCCATAGACAAATATTTCATACAATTTCAGATTACTTATACTTATTAATACCTGTGACTTTAACTCATAGTCTACTCCATCATGTCTCAACCTTTAGGTCATGATTTCTTTGGGGGTCATGACTCCTTTAGAGATTGCATATTAGATATGCTGCATATGAGATATTCATATTACAATTTATAATAGTAGCAAAAAAAATAGTAGCAACAAAAATAATTTTATTGTTGGGGGTCACAACTACATGAGGAACTGTATTAAAGGGTCACAACATTAGGAAGTTTGAGAACCACTGTTCTACTCTAAGGAATGCTTAATGATCAATTGAGAATAATGTAGATCTACTTCCTTGGTGTGGAATATATTGTGTTCTTTAGTCTGATTATTAGCATTATTGAAGTCTTCTATTGACATTTTAATCTCTATGTGAATGTTCCATTTATTATTAAAAACATGATATCCAAGCCACCATCTATTCTCAGGAGATTATTTCTTTCTACTTTTAATTTTGTTAAAATTTGTTCTGAATATTGGAGGCTGTATTTCTTATATTTTTTTCTTTGCCTAATAATTTGGTATTTTTGTTTCCTTTTTATTAAAAGTCAATTTTCAGATATTTATAATGTTATTTCAAATTTCTTATTGTTACTCTTATATAGAATAACTTTGTTATCTTTCTGCCTTCTCTCTATCTAGATGTTAATATGTTTTTAGGTAGCATATTATTGAGATGTATTCATTTCATTTAGCCCTTCTCTCTCTGCTTTTGATTGCTGAATTTAATTCACTTTATTCAAGATCATTAGATAGAAGACTCACTTCTAGATTTAAGCACTTACATCTTTGAATAACTTACATATATTTTGATTCACAGATCTTCCATCACTATCATCTTTTATGTTTAGATGACTTTTTAGTAGTCTATCATTTAGATTCTCTTCTCAAATTTGTATGTGTACTATATATTTTTTAAACATTATAAGATTGCATGTAGCATCCTAACTTTGGAAAATGCAGTTCAAATTGTTAGCAACTTAATTCCAGTGACATATAAAATATTTGTTTCTGTATAGATATTTTTTTCCTATCCTTTCTAACTTGACAATGCCAGTTAAAAGAATATTAAAAGATATTTGACATTTATCCAGTGAGCCACACAGAGCTATTAAACAAAATCTACGCTTACTTTCTGATATGCAGAAGGAATTATGATATGTCTTGAGTTTTGTTCTTAGCCTAAGGATATCCAAATTTTATTGTAGTTAATAGTTTCTCATAGAATCTCAAAAAAGATACTTAAGACTTATTATAGAAAATCAAAATGATATTTAATATATATTTAAGAGAGACCTTTAGAGTAAAAACAAGACACTAGAAGAAAATTAAGGGACAGAATAATGTGATTCATTCACAAGAAAGAGTAATGAGGGGGATTTTCATTGAATAAAATAGGAATTGGCCTGTACAATATCAAGAAGATTAAAAATTACAGCATGTATGGGGCATGGCTCCAAATGTGTCAATCCTAGAAATGGAGTTGTTGGCAGTTAATGAATACTAGAGATAAGAAAGTCGCCTTTCTTTAAGTTTTCAGCCACTCATTGGTTTCCCATGACTTAGTAAATGATAATGAGCCTATATGAATATTAGCAGTAAACTTTGACTTGTTGAAAAATAAAACAGCATTTATTAAAGAAAGGCATGTAGAAGTAACCGTCTTATTAAATAAGAAACACAGAGCCAATGCAAAGATGAAAGCCCAAGAGGTCAGAGCTAAGAACCTTACCCTTCCTGCTGCAGCTCTCCTCTTCAGCCAAGAGACCTACTTCCTGTGTGTTTGTCTTTATATAGACTTTCTGTTCTGCCTTCTCATTGGTTGTAAACCCAACCACATGACTGCCTCATCACTGCCTGTCTGTACAGACCTCCAGGTCTTCTATCGTTGGTATTGAGATTAAAGGCATGTGTCTCCAATGCTGGCTGTATCCTTGAACACACAGAGATCTACCTAGCTCTGTCTACCAACTGCTGGGATTAAAGGTGTGCACCACCACCACCCAGCTTTTGCTATGTCTTGCTAATAGCTCTGACCCCCAGGCAACTTTATTTATTAGCATACCAATCATATTTCATTACAAATAAAATATCACTATAAAGGCATGCATTTGGGAGGAAGATATGATGGGGTTTCCTATGAGAGTTGGAGGGGTTGATCAAGATACATCATGTGTGTGTGTGTGTGTGTGTGTGTGTGTGTGTGTGTGTATGAAAGTTGAAAGGAATAAAACAAATAAAATAGGAAAAAAACAGAGGAACTGCACATCAAATGGAAGAGTTTGAATAGTTGAAAAAAAGAATTGTTTTGTAACCAAAATTACCAAACTATATTAAAAATTGTAACATTATTAATGGGAGTCAACCTGTTCATTGTAAAGAAATTGCATGTGATGGTTTGAATGGGAGAAACCCCTATAGCCTCAGATCTTTGCTTGGTTAATCCCCAGTTGTTGAACAGCCTGGGAAAGATTAGGATGTGTGGCCTTGTGAGAATAGGCATGAACTTGTTGAATGAAGTGATTCACTAGGACTGGGGTTTGATGTTTCAAAATCCCATGATATGCCCAGTCTCTCTTTCTCTGCCTGCTGCCTGAAGATCAGGATATAAAGTTCTCAGCTGACACCATGCTTGTGTGCTGTATTCTATGATGCTCATGGACCAACCCTCTAAAACTGTAAGCTAGCCCTCAATTAAATACTTCCTTTTGTAAGTTACCTTAGTCATGGTAGCTCCTCATAGCAATAAAACAGTAACTACGATGTTCTATGTGTAAACTAATAGTGTCGTAATAATATTAAATCAGAAATATATTAACACTATGCAAAAGGGACTGGAGATCTTTCCATGCCAAATGATCAATGGAGGGGATATATGGCCAAAGGAGTAGTGTCTGTGAGTTACTACTATCTCATGGATTAGAAGATTTACAGAAAAACATAGATAAAGACAGCCACCATTGTGGATGGAACAACTTGCTGTTAGTGGAAGCCATGATAGCATACTAGTATTTTGTGAGGTGACAGACAGCATTTCAAAATTAACTTCATGTCAGACATGAGGGTTTCTAGCTCTAAACAGTATTTTATATGGCTATTTAGTCAAGTGATGTCCAATATTATATAAAAGAAATGAATAGCAATGACATAAATTGGTATATTATTTTTAAAACTGAAATAACAAATAATAGTGAATGGAAGAACACTCTTTAAATGTAATATTGAGGAAATATATGAGGATAAAAATAGTTGAATATCTACCATTTGAATTCCATAAAGAGAGATTTAAACTTAATAAATTACATCATAAATCATCATTTATTAGAAATATTTAATTTTTTGCACTGCTTGCAATCATGTCTTAAGTTAAACTCAGTATGAGAAATAAAATACTGTCTTATTAATAGTTCAAGCATCTGAAACTTGCCGGGTGGTGGTGGTGCACGCCTTTAATCCCAGCACTAGGGAGACAGAGGCAGGTGGATCTCTGTGAGTTCAAGGCCAGCCTGGGCTACAGAGTGAGTTCCAGGAAAGGCGCAAAGCTACACAGAGAAACCCTGTCTTGAAAAACCAAAAAAAAAAAAAAAATCTGAAACTTGACCAAAATCTTGTACATGTTTACATCTGACAATGTTTTCAATTTTTCTCAGAACTATAAAAGTATTTGATTATGTATTCAGTATTCTTTGTTCAACATATATGTAATATAAAATGTTACTTACATATTACATGTCCAATAAACATAGTTATAAGGTGACAAATTTTGTAGTTCACACTATGACTTTTTAAAATTATCTATAGATCCATGTCTCATTACATGTATCTATTATTTAGTTTGAGCATCACCATAGGAGGGATAAGATTGTGCTTAGAACTGTAGCTCAGTTTTGGAACATACTGATGTATTTGCTTTCATTTAAGAGGTAAGGATGATGAAGTTAGAACTATAGCTCAGATTTGGAACATGTTGATGTGTTTGCTAACATTTGAGAGTCTGCACTGGTAAGGATGATGAAGCTGTTTCAGGGTTAGTTGGCTGAAGGAACCACTTTAAAAGTGCAGACTGCAGAGTAATTTATTTTCCTTGCATTATCAGATCTTTAGCTGTAGAATTTCCCATTTTAGGGTTCAAAGAGCTTAAAAAGCTTCAGTATGTTGGATAATTGCATCTTCAAATAAATTTTCACACCAATTTCCTTTGGGCATAAACTTGTTCATATGTCACTCAATGTATACCGGGAGAATGACTTTGCTGTGTATCTTCTGACGTCCATTCCCCTCATTAATACTGATGGGAAATGAAGATAACATTGCCCCTGAGCTACAAACTTGGTGAAACTTCTCTTATTAGACATCCAACTTTTTAATGCAATGGAAGCATTCTCAATATTTTCTTGTCTCATGAATAGCTAAATTAACTTGGCTTTACCTTGAAGCTTTAGTTCAATTCTTTTTCAATGACATTATGCATTTTTTCAATCATAGACATATTTTATTTTTCCTCATACTACTTCCCTCTTTTCCCCTTAACATTTGTTTTAGAACTGTAGGGAAAATGCTGGATATTGCATTTTATAGAGATAAATAATAATTTGGAATATATAAACAACCCAGAAAAAATAGTTGGTTAATAACAAGTACATGATACACTAATGCTTGCCCAAGAAATATTTCTTTCGATTCCACTTGCTTTTCTGCTTTCAACCTTGAAAAACAGAGACTACTTCACATTTGGAATTGAAGTTGTGTCTTTACAAATTCACTTTACCCTATTGTCACATGAAGCTGTTAAAGGTGTGAAAAACAATTGAATCTCTCTGAGAAGGATTTATTTAAAAACACCCTGTAATAGCACACTATATCAAGGATTTTCTTCACTTCTGCCGAACAGCAGTCATTGGAAATTATGTTTAACACCTTTTGTTTTACAGAATCAATATATTCAAGTAATTCTAAATGAATCTTTTTCCTTGAATTTTTAAAATTATATGTATAATCTGAAGTTTTTTCATGAGGATGGCATAAAGGAGAAGAAGAGATCTCCTGAAAAAATTTAGAAGAAAGTACTCTTTTTCCCAGTAAAGTTCAAATTTAGTGATCAATCTTTGACATTTGATTTTATCATCAGGTCATACTATTCAAGTGTAGTCACATTAATGATAGAAAATAAGCCATTCCAGATCAGAAAGTGATTGTGGGTTTCAAGTTCTAAGATTTTGAGATCCCATAGCACTAAGGGTTCTATGAAGAAGTGTAGAAACCCTGAATGAGTCTATCACTGGACAATATTGTTCCTGTCACATCTTGGACTTGAGCTATTTTTTTAAAGACAATAAAGATCAATTAGCAAAGAGACCATTTCCATTCATATTCTCAGGAGATGAGTCTCACAGTAATGTGTAAGCAGAAAGTGCCCCTGCAGTTTCAGCTGTTTGATATTTCTATTTATTATGCTAAGACATTATGTTTGGGGATATTTGTAAATGACTTGAAAGCATGCTCAAACAAACAGAGCAATGGAGCAGCAGTATCTGGCAGGTTCCAGGAATGCATACATATACACCAATAGTCTTCTATCTGTGCCCATCTTCTGAAGAGCATATAATTCCTATAGATTGTATTCTGTTCCAATCATCATTATAAAAATGTATTTTAACACAAAGTTTTGTAATACAAAATAACAAAAGTAATGCACACATATTAGTGACTGTCACTAAAATGAATTACAGAACTAAACAGAGATTTTGTAAAAGAAGAAATACAAACAGTTGGGACACAGTTTTAAAAGTTTTCAGCATCCATAGCCATTTGTAAAATACAGATTAAACCTACTTTAAGATTTAATCTGACTCTACTCAGAAAGGTTACCATCAAGTGGTGACACATATTTTTAATTCCAGAACTCAGGAGGCAGAGCCAGGAGGAGATCTGAGTTCAAGGATAGTCTGGTGTACAGAGTGGGTTCCCTGACAGCCAGGGCTGCACATAGAAACCCTGTCCAAAACAAACAAACAAACAAAAAACAAAAAAAGGAAGGACAAAAGAAAGGAATAAAGAAAGAAAAGAATACCAACAACTAATAAGGACAACAATGGCTGACATGGATGTGGGAAAATGGAAAGATTTAATTAAACACTTGGTGGTGGTATGTACTAGTGGAGCCATTTTGCAAATTGTCCAAGAAATTTCTAAGAAAATTTGAAATGAAACTACCATTCAGCTCAGGTCCATCATGTATGGGAACATACTCAAAAGATTCAATATACTAATACAGAGGTAACTGTACATCTATGATCACTGCTGCTCTGTTCAGAACAGATAGGAATTGGAAGCAACCTATATGTGCATCAACTGATTAATGGATAATGAAAAGGTGGTGAATATATACAATGAATTTTTACGTAGCTACAAATAAAAAATGAAGTCATGAAATTTCTGGTAAAATGGATGGAACTTTAAAAAAAGTAAGTATCATCAGGTACAGAAGGACAGATGCCACAGGTTCTGAGTCATATGCAGATCTTAGCTTAGATTTGTTAGCTCATTTTTTTTTTAAACTTGGAGTAGCCCTGGAAACCAGGTTCTAGGAAGAGAAAATCAGGATGATGTAAGTTTGTTTTAAGGAAGTGGCAATAAAACAAAGGAGAAAGAATGAAAACTGAGGTTAAAAAAAATTAAGTAGAGAGAAAGTGTGGTGTGGTAGGGAGATGAAGATACAGGACTAGGGGAGTGATCTGGGATTAACCAAAATGCAAAGAGTATGAAAAAAGCCATATGGATACCTAATATCTTGTAACTCAAATTAAAATAAAACCCAAATTAACCCAAATTAAAATATAAAAGAGATATACAAAGGATTTATCCTACATGGCTAGATGTTGCTACTCATGGAAACAGCCCATTCTAAGTTAATTCTAAATTCCAGTTTTGCTGCTCCTGCAGGGAAGTCAAGGATGCTCCAGAGGCCTCAAGCATTACAGGACCCTGTCAAGGTTCTTGGTTGCCAGCCAGAACTAAAGGTTACAACCTGATTGTTGAAGACACCACATACCTTGATGTCAAGTTATAGAGAAAGCAAAATAGACTGAACCAAGAGCTTCCTCTCTGGTGGCTAGCTTTACAAGTGTTAGTAGAAGATGCTCTGAAGCCTTCTGGAAGAGAAAAGCTATCAATGGTCTTTCACAGCTGTGAGCCCTACATGTCAACAAAAAAGCAAAAAACAACCTCCCTCAAAAAAATAAAAAAAAAACCTGCTGAGAAAGATATACCTACCCATTCAACGGCAATACAACTGTAGTGGTAGCAACCAAATGCCCCTTTGCCCTCTCCTGATCCACTTGTAGGATCCAATGTCTGACTTTGTAGCTGTAAGTGGGAAATGCACTACTGTTGTTTAAAAAAAATCAACACAACACCACACTGCATTTTATAACATATAACACTCCTAACATCACACAAGATATAACACTATAGGTATAATATCTATACCCATAGACAAAATAAAGCAATTAAAGATACAGTAGTAATATACTAAGCAAATCTCATTAATTTGGTTTACTTTACAAGGTAGAGATGGAAATTAGTACTTTCATGAGAAAAAATAAGGTAAGATTTTTGAGCAGGGTGTTTCTGAGAGATGATTATTAGCCTTGACTATACATGTATCATAAAGCTTCATAAAAAATTCAGAATAAAGACAGTGAATATAGGTCCATGCTAGTGATTTCTATGTCTAAGAAGTCTTCATAAACCAGAAAACTCAGAGCTTTCTGGAGGCAGTGGTAGATCTCTGTATTTTTAATAATGTTTTTCTCTTCCTTCACAAGGTGAAATGAAGATCATCATGAGCTTATCCTCTTGTTTTCCTAACTGGTCATGGCCATGCCCCAGCCTCAGCTTCTAAATCATTGGCCGAGAAATAAGCACTCTATAGTAAACAATTTCATATTCTTATACCCATCTGCTTTTTGGTGGCACAAATAAAACAACCCTAATTGTTATTGTGTCTTTACTTACATAATTTCTTTGCAATTACTGATATTTTATAGCTATTAAAGCACTGAAATCCACTGAATAAACCTAATTTGGTTCTGGAATTACTTTACTAGAAAATAGACTTCAATTCTGAATAGAATGTGAGGATTCAGGACAAGAAGGAAAAACGTCCTTTGAAATTTTTTTCTTATAGATTTTAATTTTCCGACACGATCCCAGCATTACCCATATCTACAAAATCCATTGAGTCCTTCATTCTTGTGCTTTCCCTGAAGGAGCCTGAGTGAAGGAATATTATTAAATTCTTAGATGCTGGAAACATTTCACTAGTGTAATTGTTCATATTTTTGATATTTGATACCTCCTGTGAGAAGGAGTGTCAGTTTTAAGGTAACCCTGGTAAGTTAATCATGCCCCAGTAAAAAGGTTCCACATCTAACAATATATGAGTAGCACAGTGTGAACATAATGAGTTTAAAAAAGAGAACACAGAACTGTGTCATTAAAGAAGGGCAGTGGATTGGGGCGGGGAGAGGCAATGGGGTAGGGTGAGTATATCATTATACATTGTATGAAATTCTCAAAGTACTAAAAGAAAAACAGAAAGCAAAAACAATAGACTAGTTCCACAAAGAACTAAGAATATCTCACAATTCAGTAGATACTACCCTTAATAGTTTTTGAGACATTGGGACCCCAATGTTGCTGTGTAAGTCAGGATGGCCTTGAAAACACAGAGATCTACTTACTTTTGTCTCCCAAGTTTTTGGACTAACGAAGTGAACCATACTTAACTTACAGTGGACTCTCATACAAGGCTGTGGCTGTCTAAATCTCTACAGAGACTAAAAGGTGTTCTAACATATGCTTTTACACAGGATATAAGCTCTTAGGCTGATTCTGTATTCTTGTGCACTGCCAGAAATGACATTTGCCTTGCTCTGTTACGGTTTAACTGACAAACATTTCTTATTAAGTAAGATAACTAAAAATCTATGAGAGTATGAGAGCCTAACTTGTCTTCTCATACCATGTTCAATAATGTGTTTGTATCAGTTTCAGAAACTTAATTTACCACCCCATATACTGCACTTTGTATATCAGATGTAAAATCACTCCAGCAATCACCACGGCACTTTCTTCTGTTGGTAAAACATAAAATCTTTGATCAGCTCCTATGTAATAGGTTTTATTTAGTCAATGAAAGCAGTAACATTCAAACATGATGAATTCTACTTGTGATTCATTTTAACTAGTTTTCTTTGTCAGTACAAGATCAATTGTTTTGAGACATTAAAATAAACAAGGAAACCTTTGATAAAACTAGCAAAAATGACAAATATCTATCTAGCAATTCTGAACTTGAATTTTACCTAGTGACTACAAAGTGAGAATATCAATTTGTATTGATTTTTTTCATGTTACTGAGTATTGAACCTTAAACTTACTAGACTAGTACTACAAAACTGAGCTAGATCCCTATGTCCAAACTTGCCCTTTATAATGTGACTTGAAGGTTATACTTGAATGTTAGATGGGACCAATAGATTTGGGTCACATCTAAGACATCATAAATACTACATGAAAAACACAGTGATAACTACATTAAGTTTCCTCTTAATTTTTTTTAAATTTTGTGTGAAAAACGTGTTATGACTAATCTATTTTGAGTGTACTTATACATGACATCTCTGAAATGTTGATTATTCACCATGTGAAACGCATGTTGCCCTGTTTGCATCTAGTTAAAGAGACCAGAAAGCTTGCCTGAGGATACACCCTAACCAAGCTTAGAGAGGAACACAAAAATGCTATTTTATCTCAGGGTAAGTAAGGTTAGTTTAGCCTCCATCAGCAGTGTGTGTGTGTGTGTGTGTGTGTGTGTGTGTGTGTGTGTGTACATGCACAGCACACATGCGCTCTCAATCACATAGGCACAAATTTGAGCAGGCAGGCACACATGCATGTGTTGATGAAGATGGAAACCGAAGATGTGCCTTGCATGAGGTTCCTCACAAATTGTCAGCCTTATCTTTTGAACCACCATGTGAGCACTGGGGACTGAACTGGGTTCTCTGAAGGAGCGGCCAGTGTGCCTACCCACTCAACCATCTTTCCAGGCTCCACTTTATGTTTTGAGACATGGTCTCTCACTTGTCTAGAGAGGTTACGGAGAAGGCTAGTCTGACAGGCTGGGTATACTTAGGAAACCACCAGCCCCCAATTCCCTGTAACTGGTATCACAAATACACTTCCATCATGCCCAGCACTGTTTATGTGTATTCTGGGGATCAAACTCAGGCCCCAGTGCTTGTAAGGTATGTTCTTTTGCTGACAGCTATCACCCTAGACCCATGCTCCACAGACATTTGTAGTGTGCCACCCAATTTGTTCAGAGAGCACTGTACTCTCTATCACTGCACCCAACATGCCTGCTTCCCCTTTGTCAACAGCATTTATAAACTAGTGGGCAGAACACCAGAAAGGCCCATTTAGAACCACACCCAAGCAAAAATGAATTTTAAATGTTTGTACATAATTTGTCTCAGAGTTGCCTGTGGGAGCTGAAAGCTGCTGGAGGAACAGTACATTCAATTTCCCTTCTCGTGCTCTGAGGCATATGCTCATTTATTGCAATGATGGGAGGAACAGCATTTGGTATCTTAAAATGTTCCCTATCTTTTTTTTGTTTCACTTGCATATTAATAAATGGTGCATATGACATTCTTTTTAAAAACAGAATGCCAATATTCATCTTGGATCTTGCATAGTGTTTGTTTGCTTATTTGTTTGATTTGTTTATGGGGCTTATTTTTGTTTTAAACATTATTTTAGTGTCTACAAGCTAATTCCAGACCAGAGGTTTTCAGTTTTTGCCTTTAGGAAAGTCTATGTGGGAAGTTGGATATAATTTCTTTTTCTTGTTTCTAAACATAGTATGTCTATTCATCAACAATGTTAAAATTTATGATCATAACATACATTGAAAACAACCAAATTTCTCAGTGTTTTCAAATTGTTGTTATGTTAGCCTTTGAAATTCCAGGGAAAATATATGAGTATTCCTCATGCATTCCCTAAAATTCCCAAATCATAATATTTTACACATACTTCTAACAATCTTTACCACTTATGAAATAGTTATTAACTGTTTGTATTTTCTTGTTTGAATACTGTCTATGCAAACCATTAATTCCGTTGTCTATTGACAGTTTTATTTCCTTGGTATTTAACTTCTGAAATTCTTCATAATTTCTGTATATTAATATTCATCTGAGGCATAACTGGTAAGGATTTTCCCCCATTCTGTGGGTTATCTGTATTCTCTACTGATGGTTTCTTTTAATGTGTAAAAATGTTTTAATTTCATGTAATCCCATCTTTTGATATGTGGAGCTAGTTTTTGTGTTATTGATGTTCTGCTCACAAAGTTCTTGCCTACCCCAGTGTCCTGAAGAATATTCTGTGTCTTTCTCTAGTATCTTTAGTGTTTCAATGGATGGCAAACAAACCACAAAGCCAATGGAAACCGTAAACACACAAGTATAGCTATCCTATATCTGATAAATATCATACCAAAACTATTCAGAAGAGATAAAATGGAACACTACATTTTAACTAATACATTTCTGATAGGTAGTATATATGCCATAAGAAGCCTGCCATAAATGTCCTGGGTTGGCTCTGCTTTAATAGACACTTAAACTATTTATTCTAGTGCTCATGGATTAGGAAGAACCACTGGTGCATATAAAACTCTTTTTAGGAAATGTGGGAAAGGTAGATGTTTAATTGACTCTAGGCAAACTTTAAAATCTATGCTGATTATGGATCAGAAGGTTACTAACTTGTACTTTTAAAATTGTTTTTTTTTAAATTTCCACAATGAATTATCTAGTCTTACTTTTCTATCAAATTCAATGTTCTCCCCTCATTTAACACTTATGCATTGCATTTCCAGTAAACAAATGTTCATTCTAGTTATTACAGTGATGTGTTAAAAATGACTGTCATTTCCTACCACTTACCACAATGTTTCCTCAGGAAGTTGTTCTAATGGCAGGCTAGACTTGGTAACTCAAACTTGAAAAGAAAAAGACATCGCACAAATAAGTTATTAGGGCTGAAATATGAATTAAAGGATAAAAGGAAGTCCAGTGGGGAGGGATGGAGTTTTCTTTAACTGATGAAGAGTTTTTTGCTTAACAGTTTCAAAGCATGTAGGTAGCTTCACTTAGCAAGTGTCCTGAGGAGGGGAAAAAAAAGATGCACTATATTGCCTTTGAATTTGGCATCCATAGAAAGCCTAGTAAACTGTCCATGGCATTCATTCCGAAGTATTTCTCTACTAATTTATGGGAAATGTCCAAAATAAAGTGGTTTTCAACTACTTTCCTTTTCAACAACCTACACTGTATTTTTTGGTTTATTTTAATTCATTTTTCATTAAAATCTTAATAGGTTAATCATCTTTAAATATACAATTTGATTAGGTATAGCATGTATACCCTTTATTAGGTATATCATCCCTTGTCAAAAAGGAATAATACTGTGATGAGTGAAGGAGTAGTCAGAGCATTTGTGTCCCATTAGTTTCATCGGCATTGTCCTTATAACCATTTTTATGAGAAGAAGTTTGCCAGGTATGATGAAACAAAAGCAGAGGACCCATGACTGTGTCAGAACGCACAAACAGATAAAATGCACATATGGATTCATACAGAGAATGGTCTAGTCATTGGTATGTTAGATTATGGAGGTTAGCATGTTCCTTAATGTCCATTTGGCAAGCTATCCATCAGGCGAGGTGGTGGTATGGTTTCAACCTGAGACCATGGTCTAGGAACCAGGAAGACAGTCAGTGGTTCTAAAGACTGTCAAGGTTCAAACTCAGAAGGACTCCATGTTTCTTTCAGAATCTAAAAGTCAGGATAAGATATTCTTACTCTCACTCAGGCAGGAAGTGTTCTGTGCTATTTGGAGGCATTGGGGGCCAGCACTTTAGTTCTTTCCAGGTGTTAAATGGACTGGATGAAGCCAACTCCATTTGCAAAGGCAATCTCCCTTATGCAGTCTATTAATTTAAATGTTAATCTTATCCAGGGAAGTTTCACAGATATTCAAGGAATGAATTATGACCGAATGCCTCTGCATCCCATGGTCTACTCAAGTTGACACTTAAAATTAACTGCTATGGAAAATATCAGGAAGCAATTGTCTGTAGAAAGCGATTCCTAAATTTCAAATATAAAATCATGACTATGTGAGTGGCACACATATTGTCTCACATATGAATCTTCCTGAGTTCTTTACTTAACTTACAGGACATGGATCTTCTCAACCTACAGGGTGCTCAATTTTCTTTTCAAGGGGGAGGAAAGGATCTACTTATATAGGTAATACTTCACAATACCTTTTTAAAAATAACTACAAATTAATATCTTTACAACCTTGTTTCTATTGCATTTATGTTTAAATTTAAAAATATAGAAATCAAGTATCATAACCCATTTTGTCCGTATTATTGCAACAAAATATTTAAATTGTTTAACTCATTTTCTTCTGTTACTCTTACTTGCATTGCTACATACAAGAGACAATTATAAATAATAAGCTTTTCATACCATAAATCTATTTCATTTATGCTGAATACTGACCTAAAGAGAAAAACCCAAATACATGTTGTAAAGTTGAGACTTACAGGCTTGCTTCATCATTCCAAACTCAAACTGTTTCAATTTCTATGCAGTAATTTAATACAATGATTACTTATCTAGACCATTTATCCCATTTTTAATCATCTTTCTCAAGCTCAATAGAATTTATACCGCTTGTGTTTTTGTGTACATTGGTATTTTGGGTAATTAGAGATCACTAATCTATGGGAAATACATGGGGCAAAAATTATATAACAAAATTGTCATTAACATTTCATAAAGACAAAGACTAAAATTATTTTAAAAGTTCTATACTACTAAATATATAAAAACTAATTCTAGCTCAATGTTGAAATTCTAAGATTAATTCTCAGCTACTTTCCATGGGGAAAGGCATTTTCTCTCACTTATAGGCTTTTGGCTATTGATGGGCATTTCTCCTTTGTTTCTGTGCTCACTGTGATCAATACCAATGCTATGTGGCAGAAAAATAGATGAGTCTGTGATGTCCAAATTCATTCTGGCATTCCGCTATACTAGCCATTCTTGCTGCTCATGGATTACCTAACATCTGCCCATTATGTGGCTTACATGCAGTATTTTACCTATATCTCAGATACAAAATTACTTGTTTTCTATATGATGATTTCAGCTAACTTAATTTGGTGGGGCACTGTTCCTCAAACACTAGTTTTAGAAACACTTGAAAAATCTCTGGCACTCACGCCTGAAAAGCAGGTAGGGTAAGTGCAAATCTTCACCTCTGCTTCGTCTCCTGCTCTCTGCTCCCATTTCCAGAGGATCACAAAAATCTTCACCTCTGGACTAGGCCCTCTGTATAAGAGAGACAATTGTGTAGCTTGATCTACTTAAGAGGCCCACAGGCTGTAGGATCAGGACCCATCCCTGGTGCATGAGCCGGCTTTTTGGATCTCACTACCTATGGTGAGACACCTTGCACAGCCTTGATGCAGGGGGAGGGGCTTGGCCCCACCTCTACTGAATGTACCAGGCTCTGCTGACTCCCTATGGGAGTCCTTATCTTCTTGTAGGAAGGAATGGGGTTGGGTTGGGGAGGGAGACTGCAGGGGGGGGGAAGAGGTTAGAGGGAGATCTGTGATTGGTATGTAAAATGAATAAAAAATTTCTTAATAAAAAAAAACTCCACCTCTAAATGTCTTCCCCCAAACTCATCTCTTTATCCTAGCCTCCTGCCCCAGGAGGATTTTCCTAGGAACCTGCAAGCCACTCCATCCAGGAAAGCAGATAGGCTAACTGAAGAGCTTCACTTCTTCTTCTTCTTCATCTCCTTCAAATTTAATCCTCCAATCTCTCCCTCAGCTCTGTATCAGACCATTTGTATTGGTCTTCCCTTCTATTCTATCCCCATCCCAGCCACAGTGTATCACACAGATCTCCCAATCCAACCTTTCTTTCCCCAGCTCATTGCTTTATTGCAGTCCCTAAATCCACCAGGCATTCCATGGGAACTCTCAGGTCACTTCAGTCAGAGAAGCACGTAGCAGAACTGCAAATTTCCATGTCTACCATGTCTCTGCATGCAATCCCTCAGTCTCAACTCCAACTCTGTAGCTACCACCTGTTGCAGCCCTCCACCTCCTCTCTGCCTCCATCTCTAGCAGATCTCAAAGACCATTTTCTCCAACCTTCCTCCCATCTCATTCTGTTATCTCAGACCCCCCAACCCCAAGGTATTCAATGGACACCCTCCAGCCAAGCCTGCCAGAGAATCAGGAAGGCTAGTGAAGCCAGGTAGGCAAGCTTCAGATCTTCTCTCCTCTCCTCCAAAGCCAGTCCCTCAGTCTAATCCCAAGCACTGTAGCAGACTAACTGTTATACCTTCCCCTCACTGTTTACCACCATTTCCAGAAGATTAAGCAGATCCTGGTGGAACATCCTGCTTACTTACCTGCTGTGGATACCCTCATCACTGCCTTTCTAGCCTAAGCCCATTCCTAAGTGACAGATCCTGATATCTAGAAACACATTTTACCTGCAATCCCCCATGGCCACATTTATCAAGATATTAGAATTATCTACCAGGCAATACACAACTGTCACACCCTCTTAGAATCAGAGAAGACAGCAGAAACAAAGGAAGAAAACACCCAACCAAGAAAAACAAGCCCAGAAATCCTACCACAGTAGGCCTTGAGAATTGTGAGTTAGATGAAGCACAAGATAAAGACTCTAAAATAACCTTTATGCATATTATAGAGGTCTGATAGTGGAAATTAGTGAAACCCTTAAAGAAACCTGTAAAAACACAAATAAACAGTGAAAGGAAATGAATAGAACAGTTCAAGACCTGAAAGTGGAAATAGAATCAATAAAGAAAACCCAAACATGGGAAATCTGGAAGTGAAAAATTTAGGAACTCAAACAGGAACATTAACAGTGTGTTAATATCCAAAAAAATATATGGAGAACTCATAAAACTAGATATCAAGAAAACAAATCAAATTAAGAGATGAGGTACGGGTACAGATCAAAACAGAATTCTCAATAGCTGAGAAACACGTAAAGAAATACTCAACAATTTTTTTTTTTTCAAAACAGGGTTTCTCCGTGTAGTTTTGCTGCCTTTCCTGGATCTCCCTCTATAGACCAGGCTGGCCTCAAACTCACAGAGATCCACCTGGCTTGGCCTCCAAAGTGCTAGGATTAAAGGTGTGCGCCACTGCTACCCAGCTACTCAATACTCTTAATCATCCGAGAAATTCAAATCAAAACTACTTTGAGATTTCATCTGACAGAGTGCTTATGATCAATAATACAAGTGATTTGGAGTAAGGGGAGCACCCATCCATTGTTGCTGGTATTAAAGCTGCAATGCCACTATGGAAATCAGTGTAGCAGTTCTGCAGGAAGAGGGGAACAGATCTAACTCAAGATCTATCTTTTCCACTCTTGGACCCTCACTCAAAGGATGATCATCCTAACACAGAACACGGAGATACTTGCTCAAACATTTTCATGGGAAACAACCTAGATGTTCCTCAACAGAAGAATGGATAAAGAAAATGTGGTACATCACAATGATTTACAATGTGATATTAATCAGCTGTTAAAAATAAAATCTTGAATTTCCTAGGTTGTAATTCCTAGGATGGAACTGGAAAAAATCATCCTGAGTGAGGTAAACCAGACCAAGAAAGATAAATATGGTATATATTTGCTTGTATGTGGATTCTGGCTGTTAAGTCAATGACAATCAATCTAGAATCCATAGAACTACATGTGTTAATTATATGGTAAGGATCTATAGGATACAGATCGAATTCCCTAGCCTGGATGAGAGTCCAGGAGTAGGAGTACTAAGTTGTGAGGAAGAAAGAAGAGAGGACTAGGGAGAAAATACCGGGAAAGACAGCCAAAATTACAGGCCAATTGAACGGTAGTATAAAAACGTAATATAATAGAAGAGACCTAAAATGCATACATATATGAAGGCAATCTAAATGAAATCACCAATAATGGGGATGACAGAACCCCAACTGTCCATCTATTGTTACCAAATGAAGTTCTCAGTATAGGGATTGGATTACATCTAAATGGGTTCTAGGCCAAAAGGATCCTATGATAACTCTCAAACAACCTAGGCTGTTGCCAAGTCTATAGATTGCTCTCTACAAACTCATGTTAAGGTCCTACTGCTGAAGATACCATTTATACAACTCATTGAATGTGGAGAATTCAAGCTAGTGCCTACATAGAGCCTTACTCCTACGTGCTATTTTAATTGGTGCAGGAAGGTACTCTGCATGCTACCAAGAGGAGAAACTTAAACCCCAGCCCAAAAACCTTTGATCTGCAATGGTGTTCTGTATGCACAATAGTCTAGAACAATGCTAACATAAAACTTTTTGGCAGTCACCAACTAATATTTTATTACATGGAAGTCTACCCCATGAAATGGAACCCATACCCAACACTGCTTGAGTGACCGAAAACCTGAGAATAAATAGCCCAGGGACCTAGTGGAAAGCCAAATACTATTACTATACTAAAATAATTTAGCAATAAAATGACTCCCAAAGATATTGTGCCAAACTCATAGATCAGTGAGTTGCTTAGACATCATCAGAGAAGCTTATTCCTGATGATGTTGGGAACAAATACAGAGATCTACAGTCAGACAATGTACAGAGTTAGAGGCCTTGGGACACTCAGTCCTAAACAGGATATCTCCAACAAATCCCTTCCATCAAGGCTCAAAGATCCGCATCAAAAAGGAGGTAGAAAGAATGTAAGAGCTAGAGGTGATGGAGGACACCAAGGAAACAAGGCATTCTTAACACAATAGGACCGACACACACAAATCCACAGAGAATGAGGCAACATGCACAGGACATGCATGGGTCTATACCAGATGGTGTCTTAGAACTGAAAGTTGGAGCAGACGTATTCCCCCATCCCTAATCAAGAATCAATGTCAGATAGTTAAATATGGTAATTATTCACTTATAAATGGATATTATTCATTAAGTAAATGATAACCAAGCTACAATCTGTAGACCCATAGAGGTTATGTTAAGAGGAGGGGTCTAGGGAAAACTCATGGATCTCCCTGGGCAGGGGAAATACAATAGATTTTACAAGCAGATTGGAGTGGGTGGGCATGCTAGCAGGGGGATCAGGTATTGGGGAGACAGCTGAAATTGGGAATGTACTCATTTTGGATCTGATCTAAATTCCCTTCTCTCTCTCTCTCTCTCTCTCTCTCTCTCTCTCTCTCTCTCTCTCTCTCTCTCTCTCACACACACACACACACACACACACACACACACACACACACAGAGATAATGGGGTAGACTGAGAGATGAGAGAGACTGAGAGAGACAGAGACAGAGAGAGAGAACAAACATTCAATGACAGTTTTTTTCTCTTGTAAAACCATAAAGAAATGTACCAGATTTACCTAAACCTGGTCTGAAATGTGAAGTCATTTAGTCATTTATCAGTGGTTTTTTGTTTTGTTTTGTTTTTGTTTTTTGGTTTTTTTGTTTGTTTGTTTGTTTTTGTTTTTTTACCATACCACTTCGGACCTCAGAAGTTTACAGTGTTAAAAATTTAAAAAGCTATAGTAACCTAAGTTGAACTCTTTGTATGTATGTATGTATGCACTTTAGGAAGCTTCTTTGGTAGTCTTCTTTTATATGATTTTTTTTTCATAAGGTCTTAGTGTTAGTTATTTACCTCCCTGTTTACCACATCTACCTTGCCATTTATCCTTCACGCCATTTAATTCTGCTCACACTTTTTTCCTTCCTTCCTTCCTTCCTTCCTTCCTTCCTTCCTTCCTTCCTTCCTTCCTTCCTTCCTTCCT
>CABHPP010131346.1:5131-22118 GCA_902168425.1 Peromyscus attwateri | reverse complement strand
CTATCTATCTATCTATCTATCTATCTATCTATCTATCTATCTATCTAGTTATCTAGCTATCTATCTATCTCATCTATATATCTATATATCTATAATCTATCTTATCTATCTTATCCATCTTTCCCTTCCTAACCTCTCCCTTACTATTCCCTTTCTCCTCATCTCTTCCTCTTTCTTCCCTTCTTTATCCTTCCCTCTCATTATCAATATTCCTGATGTTTATTTTTCCATACACTTAAGCTCTTCTATTACTGCTTTCAAATATTTAAACTATGTACCCTTCTAAAGCTAATGACAAACATTTGAGGAGATATTTCTAGTTCACACAGTTTATAGTATATGCCATATCTAGCACTTCTTGATCCTGGAAATCTGACTAGGACAACAAGGAGATGAAGAAAGGACAAACACATGTACAGAAAAGCTCAGATCAGGTGTGTCACACTTGTTCTGATGGAGAAGTACCAAGTACACAATGACCCAAAATCTCAACATGTTTATCACGTATAGTATGAGAAGGGTGTTAGCTAGTTTTGGTAAGTGGTCTCCCTGGAGGAGCAGTCTCAGGCTGCAGTCATCAGAGAGATGGAAGCTGCAGTTGCTAATTTTTTCACACACTGGTCAATCATTTCTTAAACACTCAAATTAGACAAAAAGAAACCTTAGCCACACCTCTGAATTTTACCTGGAGAAAGAATGTTCTAGTTCCCATGGGTATGAGGCATTTGTTCTTAACAATAATGAACATTCACTCACCTTTTTGTTGGGTTTTACTCTCATTTTTCAGAAGGCAAATTATATTTGTGAGTTAGCATTTTGTTTAGAACATTTTCATATTTACAGAAAAAATGTGAGAATAGGAGACATTTGTGTTTTATATGTCTTGTTTGAAGGTCAATACTGAGTATTAACTTGACAAAACCTAGAGTTTCTAGAATAAAAAGTCTCTGGAAATCCCTGATTATCTTGTTTAGGTTATTTGGGGTGGGAAGATGCAAACACGAAGTTGTCAGAACCATTCCCTGGGCTTCGGTTCTGTATTGAGTGAACAGTGGAAACAGAGCTAAGCACCAGCGCCCATCACTTTCTGTGTTCTTACTACAGATGCAGTGTGATCCACTGCTTCCTCACAGTCACACCACCATAACTTACCCACTTTTAAGGACTGTATCCCAGAGCTGTGAGGGAAAACAAATTTCCTCCCTTGTTGTTTTTATAGGGGTATGTGATCAGGGCAAGAGGAAAAATAACTAGTACATCAATCATACAATGTATCCTAAAATCTTATTTTAATTTGGTATACAGTTACATTAGTATGCTACTGATTATTGAAGTTTCTTCCTTTGTCTTACATTCTCAGTTTTTGTCTTGAATCCTAGTGATTGAACTACAATCCATTTGCGTTTTCTGTCCCACTAGGCATCCTTCAGCTATGATCTTTTCTCCACTTTCCTTGTTTCTTACTATCTTAATAGTCATAAAGAGTTCTGTTACAAATATCAAGCACATTCTCCAATTTATCAAAGTTTTGGGTACAGAATTGTTTATATACTTCTTTTCCTTTTTAATGTTCATAGGCTAAGTAGCAATGATACTTTCTACAGTTCTGGTGGGATTAGTTTGGGATTTTGTTTTCTTTTGGTTGCCACTGTAGCTAGGCTAAAAATTTATCAATTTCACCTATATTTTCAATGAGCCAAGAGCGAGAGTAATTTTTTATTAATTTTTGTTGATTTATTTTACATACTGACCACAGTTTCCCCTCCCTCCTCTCCTCCCATCCTCTCCTTGCTGTGGGATACCTTTCTGTGTGCTGTGAATATGTGTTGCTCTGATTGGTTGATAAATAAAGCTGCATTGTCCTATGGCAGGGCAGGATAAGGTTAGGTAATACATTCTAACTAAAGAGGAGAAGAAGGGTGGAGTTGAGGGAGATGCCAGCCCACCGTGGAAGGAGCCACAAGATGCCAGCAGACTTGTAATGCCACTGCCACATGGCAACATTTAGATTAATAGGGGTGAGTTGAGTTAAGTTATAAGAACTAGCTAACAAGAATCCTGACCCATAAGCTATACAGTTTGTAAGTAATATAAGCCTCTCTGTGTTTACTGGGAACTAAGCGGTTTTGGGACAAGGATGGGAAAGATTCATCCCAACCTCAGGGACCTAAGAAACTTCCTGCTATACCTACTTCCCCCTCTCTTCTATCCCCCACCCCATCCACTCCTCCTCTGTTTCCATTCATAAAGGGGCAGGCCTCCCATGGAGGTCAACAAAGCATGGAACATCAAGTTGAGGCAGGACTAAGATCCTCCCCACTGCATCAAGTTTGCTTGGGGATTGGGTTCCCAAAAGCAGATCAAGTGCCAGGGACAGGTCCTGATTCTATTGTTAGAGGCCCCACAAACTGAGCAAGCTACACAACTGTCACACACACACACACACACACACACACACACACACACATACACACACACACACACAAACACACACATACACACACACACACACACACACACACACACACACACACACACACAGGGCTTAGGTCGGTCCCACACAGGCTCCCTAGTTATTGGTCCAGAGTTGGTGAGCTCCCACAAGCTCAGGTCTGCTGTCTCTGTGAGTTCCCCTGTCATAACCTGGACCCACCCTGAACCAGAGTATTCAAGCATGCTTTCTACAGAAATATAAGAACCACAGTTCAAAGTTTAGATGCCCAAGTGTAAATAAAAATTGTGTGTTGTCCTACACATGCTGAAACTTTAGCACTGAGGAAAACAGAGATAACAGGATTGCTGAGACGCAAGTAGAAGGAAACAGTATAAGCTCCGGGTTCATTGAAAGTCTCTGCCTCAGAGGAATAAAGTAGAGAGAAACGGAAAAATGTATTTGATATGCTCCGATATGTGCCACAACATGAATTAAAACACCCTCATACATGTGTGTGTATCTACATCAATACTTCTCTCTGCATATCTCTACGTCTTCCTTTGTCTGCCTGTCTCTCTCTCACACACAGAACCAGTTTTAATTTTATCTGTGGTTTTCCTATTGTTCCATTTGACTGATTTCTGCTATTTTCTAAAGTATTTTTGTCGGCTTTCTTAGCCTTAACTTCCTTCTATTTTGCAATTGCCTTAAACACAAGAGATTTGAATAAATTACTACAGAGCTCTTTACTTTTCCAGTATATTTACGCAATGCTACAAATTTCCTTCTAAACACGTTCACTGCTTCACATAGTATTCATAGGTAGTATATTTGCTGTCTTTTATTAAGTATATTTTAATTCATATCAAGACTTTCCTTTGATTGAAGTATTCTTTAGTATTGTATCAGGTGTTATTCAAGTACTCAAGCACTTTTTGGCTATTGGCCTCCAGTGAAAACTGTGGTCTCAGAACATATTTTATATGATTTCTTTATAAAAGCTGTTCAGGGGCTAGAGATATGACACAGAACTTATGAGCATAATAGGTACTATTGCAGGGGACCCAACTTGATCCTTAGCACTTTTGTCAGGTGGATCCCAGCCACAGGAAACTCCAGCTCTAGGGAATCTAAAGCCTTTTCTGTCCTCTGAAGTTACTGTAATCATGTCTTATGCTCCCTCATCACCCCCATACACTTACATGATTTTTTTATCTTAAAAATTTGTTCAACTGTGCTTTATGAACAATAATTTATGTTAGTAAATACATTCCATGTGATCTTTATAATAACAACATGACTAGTGTACAAAATACAAAAGTTACTTAATGATTTTCTTGTAGTCACTACATATTTATTGACTTGTTGATTTTGTTGGCTACTTAATCAATCAAATACTAAATTAACACTGTTAAAAATCTCTTCAACAACAGCAGTTTCATCTGCATATCTTAGCAAGTATCTAAGATGTTTCCTAAGGTTTTGACATATTATTGCTATGTGCACACATATTACAGTTTTTAAAATTATATTCCTTTATCAATACACAATACCTTCTTTATAATTAATAATATTTCTTCAGACAAAGTCATTTTTTATTGAAATTAAAGTATCTACTCTAGTTTTCTTATGTGGCCCCAAGCCTACACAAAGAAGTACAGGCAATTGAATAAAGCTGGTAGTGGGAGAGAGGGTCTTCCTGAAGAAAAGCCACACTAATTGTTTGTCTAGTGCCAAACAGTCAGCCCTGAGAATATGTATAAAAATAACATTATATAGACTCAACAAGATATACTTAGGAGCATATGTATGCATATGAATACATATACGAATGTAAGAACAATGACTGGGAAAAGGGGTTATGAATTTGAGGGAGAGCATGTAGGTGTATATGAGGGAGTTTGGAGGAAGGAACCCAAAGTGAGAATCATTGTAAACAGATTACATTCTCAAAAATAAAGAAAAAAATGTTTGTGATATATGCTATATTCATGGAAAATCCAGCTGTTTGGAGGGATTCAAATCAGATCTGACAGCCATGTTCACTAGGAAAGCCAAGGTGGATCAACTTCATTCTTAATTTTGATTAAAATATATGACACCATAGAGCCAGATTTATTCAGATCAACACTGGAAGTCTTCATATAAGGTGGGACCCACGTCCAGTCTTATGAATTCCACATTTTTGTTTAAGGGAGTTTCTGCAGTAGCTCTTTGTGCCCTTCAGCTCTCAGGAAACCATAAGCATTTAATTCAATGCTCTCTTCTCCAGATGATCACCATCATCTTGATTTCAATGATAGGTTTTCCAGTTCAGATGGTTTAGACAGTTCATGTGAAGTTCATGAGAAAGAAGGGGTCCAATGTCTTGGACAGGTACTCCTCTTTGATGCCTCCTCTGGAATGAATCTATCATCCACTTGTAGGTGTGCCTGAGAACAGCAGACTCCAGGCTCCTTTCTTGTTTGGCACAGAGGAGGCATTCATGAAGCTGATCCAGTTTTTTCAGATCCTTGGTGACCCACACAGACTATAGCTTGCCCTTGTAGGACTCAACCCTCTTCTTTAAATATGGCTTGATGGATTTTTACTGTGCATAGAAACTACTCAAATCAGGCACCAAATCCTTTATCATAGCCATGCAGAAGAGGCCTGATTGTTGAGAATTTTTTTAGACCTGTGTCTATCCTCTGCATGCCAGAGTATTTCTTTGGGTAATGTTCATGATGCAAGAGCCACAGATCCCACATGATCTTTAGAAAGCCAAGGTGGATAGATTTCATTCTTAATCTTCATTAAAGCATCCAAAACCACTGGAAGTCTGCAAATATGGTGGAACACACATCCAGTCGTATGGGTTCCACATTTTTGATTAAGGGAGTTTCTACAATAGCTGTCTGTGTCACTCAGCTCTCAGGAAACTGCAGGCAGACTAAAAGGAGTGCAGTGGCAAGGAAACCACACCTCAAGGAATCCTCAACTGTCACCTTCTTGGATACAGACATTAGTCTCCTCTGTCTTCCTTTTAATTGGTTTCATCATGGTATAACTCTTCCTTATCTTCAGGTAGAGTTTTTGTGTGTGTGTGACTTTGTCTTTTAATGTTACACAATTTTAGAATGAAAATTAGACATGATATGTTAGGAAATAATATCTGAGGTCAGTAAGCTTCCAGTGTGAATTTTCATGTTCATCTCGACAGGCACTCTCTTCAAACTAGACAAGAATGGAAGAGTTCTTTCCATAATGCTTTAGTTACTATGGTGATTACAGTCAAGGCAGACAAGTGTTCTATAATCCCATGTTAAGCCTTGGATTTTTGTGTCTCTTTTCCTAATTTGTCAATGCAAGTGAAGTAGGTAGTAGTGTGGGGGTACCTCAGAAATTTCTTTTCCATCAAGTCAGATTAGGCCCTTGTGAAGCTCAGGAAACTCTTCTATGAGTATATGTCAAACACTTCAAAAAGTTTATGATATTCCTCACCCAGCAAGAAGAAAAACCTTGTTGTTGTTGAACACTTAAAGTGAAAACACTGTATAGTTCTTATTTTTGTACTTTGCCTCAAGACACCCTTAAGTCACAAAGGATGCAGACTCTACCTTCATTAGGAATTGGACATTTCTATGCCTAGCTTGTTGACTCTGTCAACTTTTGTTCCAGAGTCAGATCTCACTTCTAACTTCTGTGCCTACCTGTTTGTTCAGAGATGGGTGATAAATGCCCTACAGCTTAACAAGCACCAGAAACATCAGATGCACATTTTGCTTAACCTTTTATTATTATTTTGTTGTAAGTATATAAATGACAGTTTCAAAGACCGTCACACTGTGAAGTGGTATCTGGAACTTCATATTCATGGAATTAATAAAGTATTTGCTTCTGATTGTATTTGTTTAATTATTTTTATCTTTCAAATTTTATTTGTAATTTTATTTATTCTTTTGGATATAATACAATTTCAAATATATGTGTTCAGAATAATTTCTCCAAGATTATGGCTGTGATTGTTCATTTCCAGAAGACTCCCTTCAACTGCACACACATTTAATTGTATTTACTGCCTTTTATTATACTTTCTTTTATGACTATTACTTTTTTCCACATTAATTTTTTTCTTCTGTATAGTTTTCTCCTAGCTCCTCCAAGAATCATAACATTCTCAGGCTTCCAAGACATTTTATTATAAAAATTATGCAGTTCTAATGTAAATGTGTTAATGCCTCTTTCAAACATGTGAATCAGCTTTATATGAGTAATAAGGTTAATTTCCATGATTAGTGAGGATAAATATTCTTATTAATCTTTCTGTAAATGTTAGGTAGAATTATGTTATAAAACATTTTGGTCTCAAGTTTTCTTTGAGGAGAGCCTTATTTCTGATTCATCCCCTTCACTTGTAACTGGTTTATTTTCTAATTTCCAGTTTCTTAATACTTCATGTAAAGTATAGTATACCTTCATGTTTGTATGTTACACCTTTTATCTATGTTGTTCCAGTGGTTGACATATATTTGCTTAGCAATTTCTTATGGTTATAGATAATTCTTTGAAATCTATTATACTGCTTCTTTAAGATTGAAAGCCTTAACATTATAAGAAGTGCTATCATGAATTTATATTTAATTTTTTCAGGACATTTTAATTTCCTCTTGACCTGGATATATCTTAATGAATGAATTGTTTGAATTCTACATATTTGATATTTTTAGGAATACCCCTGCCACTGATTTTAGGTTTCGTAATGCACTGGTCAGAACTGATGTTGAGTATGATTTGAGACTGCTTAGGTTTGCTAAAATTTACTTTTTGTCCCAATATAATGTGGTCAAGAATGTCCCATATTCACATGATGAGAATATGCCCTACATGATCCACCAACTCCTCAAAAATGATATAAAAATTAGTCACATAAATAATTTTTGATAAAATAAAATTTAATACATACTCTTCTACTTATGTATTTTTTGCAAAATAATTTGAGGTAAGACCAAGGACCTCACCATGTATTAAGGCTGAGCAAGGCAATCCAGTATGAGGAATAGTATCCCATAAGCTAGGAAAATGTTCAGGGACAGCTTCTACTCCCACTGTTAGGACTCCCACAAGAGGACCAATCTAGACAACTCTCACATACATGCAGAGTGACTACATAAGTCCCATGAAATCTTCCTGGCTATTGGTTCAGTCTCTGTGAGCCCCTATGAACTCAGCTTAGTTGATTCTGTGGGTTTTCTTGTGGTGCCCTGACCCATCTGGCTCCTACAATCCTTTCTCCTCCTCTTCTGCAGGATTCCCAAAGCTCAGTCTAATGTTTGGCTGTGGGTCTGCATCCATTTCCATCAGTTGCTGGATGAAGCCTCCCTAATGAAAATTGGGCTAGGCACTAATTTGTGAGTATAGCAGAGTATTGTTAGGCATCATTACATTGAAATTGTTTCTCCAGTCATGTTTAGTTCTATCCAGCCTGTGAGTTTTAGTGCTCCAGGCAGTATCAGAGGTGGGCTTACTCTCTTGGCATGGGTTTTAGGCTAAACCAGTCATTGATTGGCCACTCCGTTAATCTCTAGGCCACTGTTATGCCTGCACATCCCATAGGCAGAACAGACTGTAGGTCAATGGTTATGTGGATGGATTGGTGTCTCAATTTCTCTACTGGAAGTCTTGCCTGGTCACTGGAGATGACCAGTTCAGGTTACTTAAGTGCTATTGCTAGGAGTCTTAGCTGGGATCATCCTTGTAGATTCCTGGAAGATTCCCTTGCACCAGGATTCTATCTGACTCTAAAATGTGCCCCCTTTCCAGTAATCTATTTTCGTGATCTCCCCAAGGCCCTCAAATTGATTGCTTATGTTCTCATTCACACCCACCCAAAGTTCACTCACAAAATCTCCTTTATTTCCCCTTCCCAAGGAAATCCAAATGTTTACCCTTGAACCCTCCTTGATACCTAGTATCTCTGGGCCTGTGCATTGTAGCATAGTTATCTTTTATTTTACAGTTAATACCCACTTTTAAGTGACTATATGCCATGTTTGTTTTTCTGGTTCCATGTTACCATGCTCTTGGATCAGTAGGATTAACAGTAAAGTTGGACATTTTACCAAAAACAATCTACAGATTCAGTCAATCCTCATTAAAATCCCAACACATTTCTTTATAGACCTTGAAAGAACAATACTCGACTTCATATGGAAAAACAAACCAACAGGATAGCAAAATCCCTGTACAAGAAAATAACTTCTGGAGGTATCACTATCCCTGATTTCAAGTTCTACTACAGAGCTATAGTAGTAAAAAAAAACTGCATGGTATGAAAACAGACAGCTGGATCAGTGGAATTATATTGAAGATGTAGACATAACTCCATACACCTATGGACACCCGATTTTCAACAAAGAAGCCAAATTTATACAATGGAAAAAAGAAAACATCTTCACCAAGTGGTGCTGGTATAACTGAATATAGGCATCGGGAAAAATACAAGTAGATCCATATCTATTCCCCTGCACAAAACTCAAGTCCAAGTGAATCAAAGACATCAACATAAATCCAGATACACTGAACCTGATAGAAGAGAAAGTAGGAAATAGCACTTAATTCTCTGGCACAGGAGACCACTTTCTAAATATAACACCAGTATCATAGACACTGAGATTGACAATTAATAAATGTGACTTCCTGAAATTGAAAAGCTTATGCAAGGCAAAGGATACAGTCAATAAGACAAAATGGCATCCTACAGAATGGAAAAAGATCTTCACTAACCCCACATCTGACAGAGGGCTGATCTCCAAAATATATAAAGAACTCAAGAAAATATACATCAAAATACAAAATAATCCAATTAAAATGGGGTACAGCTCTAAACAGAGAATTCTGAACAGAAGAATCTCTAAGAGCAGAGAAACACTTAAATGTTCAATATCCTTAGCCATCAGGGAAATGCAAATGCAAATGATTCTTCTGACATTCCATCTCAAACCTGTCAAAATGGCTAAGATCAAAAATACAAGTGACAGTTCATGCTGGAGAGGATGTGTGGCGAGGGAAACTTTCCTCCATTTCTTGTGGGAGTTCAAACATTCACAGCCACTTTGGAAATTAGTGTGGCAGTTTCTCAGAAAACTGAGAATCAACCTACCAGAAGACCCAGCTATACTGCTCTTACACATATACACAAAGAATATCACAGTCGTAGAGACCAGCTCTCAGAACTGCAACTAAGGTTGTAAAGAAAATGCTTTCAGAGTAGTGGGACTTATAAATAATTCTTACTTATCTGAGGGAATAAGACTTATACACATACTGGTGATAGTTCTACTTTTTCCTCAAGCTTCTACCTCTTGTTCTATCTTCCCTTATCTCCATCCCAAGGAAAGTAAAAAATGTTACATCTAAGGGAGGAATAACAATGGCAATGTCCAGCTGCAAGGTTCAGATTGTAACCTGAGGCCATGGTCACAGTGCCCAGTGAGACAAGCTGCTGAAGAATTCTTGTAGGGAGTAGTTCTTAGCAAGTGGAGAACTAGCACCAAAGTTGCTTTGTGTCTGACCTGGGTTCCACAATTAGATATTTGAGAATTTGTCCTTGTGCATTATTGGCAGGGCAACTAGTTTATTTTGGATTTGAAAATCTTTTTTTTTGTAGCTGAGAATACTGTCATTTTCCTATGTCAGTCTGAATAATAAAAAAACATCTTAGTATTATTTCTATTCCTGAAAATTATAGAGTTTAAGAAGAAATAATCTTCCTGACCATCTACAGCTATATGTGTGCCCAGTAGATGGAATATATTCATGAGATAAACATACAAGCAGTGGAGAAAATAGTGATAGCTGTTTTTAGGGAGGAAATGTAGCAGCACATGAGAAAAATTAGAGAGAGAGATAACTGGTTTTCAGAGTCTGGTCCAGTAGGCCTTCCTTGATGGTATTCCTCCATCCGAGAATTGTTTATCTGGTGGGTTGACACCTGAACTATCAGTTGCCATCTGCTGTATAGTCTTGTGGCTTCTGGTAAAGCCATTGTGACCAGCAGCTCTCAGCAGATGCTCAATCAAACCCAAAGTATCCTTGCTCAACTATATTCATAGGAGCTTTATTTGTAATAGCCAGAACCTAGAAACAACCTAGATGTCCCTCAACTGATGAATGGAAAAAGAAAATGTTAGTACATTTACACAATGGAATATTACTCAGCTGTTAATAACAAAGACATCAAGAAATTCTCAGGCAAATGGATGGAACTAGAAAATATCATTCTGAATGAGGTAACTCAGACCCTGAATGATGTCAGTTTTTAAATGACTGAGTAATACTCCAATGTGTAAATTTAACACATTTTTTACTACCCATTATTATGTTGAGGGACATGTATGTTGTTTACAATTTCTGGCTATTATGAATAAGGGAGCACGGAACACGGTTAATAAAGTGTCTTTGTTGTAGGTTGAAGAGTAAATTGGGGACAGGACCGAGAGTATTAAACCTGGATCTTGAAGTAGATCTATTCCACTATTTTTGGACTAATTTGAAGAATATTGACATTAACACTTCTTTGAAAGTATGGTAAATTTCTGTGCTAAAGCCATTTGGCCCTGGGCTGATTTTGATTGGGAAATTTTTAATGATTGCTTCTATTTCACTCAAGGTTATAGGTCAGTTTAAATTGCTTATCTGATCTTGATTTAATTTGGTGATTGGTATGTATCAAGGTAATTATCCATTTCTTTTAGATTTACAAATTTGTTGGAGAAAAGGCTTTTAAGTATGTCCTTATGATTCTCTGGACTTCCCCAGTGTTTGTTGTTATGACTCTGTTTTCATTTTTAAATTTGTTAATTTGGATATTCTTTCTCTGCTCTTTAATTTGGTTGAGAGGTTGTTAATCCCATTGATTTTTATCAAAGCACCCCAACTCTTTGTTACATTGATTCTTTGTATTTTGTTGTTTGTTGTTGCTGTATATTGATTTCAGCCCTGAGTTTGTTTATTTCTTGTCATCTACTCCTTTTGGGTATGCTTTCTTTTTTTTGTTCTAGAGCTTTCAAGGTTGCTGTTAAGATTTTGTTGTTGTTGTTCATCTGTTTGTTTGTTTTTTGCAGGAGATTTCTCCAGGTTTTTATGTGGTCACTTAGTGCTATGAATTTGCCTCTTAGAACAGCCTTCACTGTGTCTCATAAGTTTTGGGTACGTTATGTATTCATTTTCATTAAATTCTAGAAAGTCTTTTATTTCTTTCTTAGTTTCTATGCTGATCTATTTTTCATTCCATGGGAAGTTATTCAGTCTCATAAGCTGTAAGCTTTCTGTTGTTTCTGTTTTGTTGATTTCCAGGTTTAATCCTGGGTAGTTGGATAGGATACAGGGTGTTATCTCAATTTTCTTGTATCTTGTATCTTACTTTTTATTAGACTATGTGGTCATTTTTGGAGCAAGTTCCATGAGGTACAGGGGAGGAAATATATTCTTTTGTGTTTAGGTGAAATGTTGTGTAAATATCTCGTAGTTCTATTTGGTTTATAATGTCATTTAGCTAGATCATTCCCCTGTTTAGTTTTTGTTTAGATGACCTTTCTATTGGCAAAAGTGTGGTATTGAATTTTTCAACTGTTAGGGTGTGAGGTTCAATATGTAATTTAAGCTGTAATAGTGTTTCTTTTATAAACTCAAGTGACCTTGTGTTTGTTACAGAGATGTTAAGAATTACAGTGTCCTCTTGATTGATTTTTTTTATGAGTATATACTGTTCTTTTCTATCCCTTCTTATCCATTTGAAGAATGGTTACTGTTTCTTGATTTCTAAGCCCATTTGCTTGGAATATCTTTTTCTAACTATTTACCCTGAGGTGATGTCTATTCATGATATTAAGGTGTGTTGACTGCCAGTATTATTTCCTGTGAAAAGCATTTTATTCTAGTGCATTTTATTCTAGTGCTTACTCATTTTTAATTGCTTAGGATATCATTTTAAATATTAAATTGTAGAAAATATAGCTCAAATTCTAACTTCAATTATCTATCCCATTAGTTTCACAACTCAGTTATTCATATTTTCCTTGGTTTAATGTTATCTTCATATCATCATTAGGTAAAAGATAGATCCATCATGTGGCTATCCAATGACAATCCATTCACAGGCAGTTTAGTTTTTTGTTTGTGTGTTTGTATGTTTGTTTATTTGGTTTTGGGATTTTTTTCCTGTCTTGATTGTCATATTCCCATAAGTTTATTAATTATTTCTGTTGTTTCTGTTGTCTCTTGGTTAATAGTTCATGCTAAAAGTAAACTATTATATTCTTGAAAACCTTGGGCTAAATCAATGCTGTTCTTTTTTTCTTAACACCTAGATTGATAATTATTAGGAAGACCCATAACCCCAATATCTCCAAATGTACCTACATTTTCACAACAATGAAACAAAACTTATTTAATTGTCAGTCTTCAACTTCTATTTTGAAGACTCTCATTTCAATTTCACCATTTGATACTGTTTTGGATATGGAATTCATGGAGTCTAACCCATTGTATTTGCCTACCTAACGCCTTCATCTCTGGAGAATCTACACCTGAGGTCAGCTGGGTGAGACCAGGGTTTAGTTATACATTATCTTCTTCCTTCTTAGATGTTTCATAGTGACAGAACCTCGATTTTAAGATAGAGGTGAAGACAAAATTATGTGTGTCGCTAACACTCATCAATATTACTTCCAAATAGGAAGGACCATGTCTTGTTTAGGAAGCTATTGTTGAAGTTTCATGTGTTCAGCTTCCCTGTTATTCATAGGAGACACTTTGGAGGAAGAAGACATGAGAGGTTGGAGGGAGGGCAGGGAAGTGTAGGGGATGGCTAATATTTAAATTGTAAAAATCAAGTTAAGAAAATGAAGGATAACATCAAGTTTTTGCCTTTCAGTACATTAGGTAAAAGATAGATCCATCATGTGGCTATCCAATGACAATCCACTCACAGGCAGTTTAGTTTTCTGTTTGTGTGTTTGTTTGTTTGTTTATTTGGTTTTGGGATTTTTTTCCTGTCTTGATTGGCATGTAATGGAATGCTTTCATCTAGGCATCATTTGCCTCAAGATATTATGCTCATACTCAAGAATAGGTGCGCAAGCCGGGCGGTGGTGGCGCATGCCTTTAATCCCAGCACTAGGGAGGCAGAGGCAGGCGGATCTCTCTGAGTTCGAGGCCAGCCTGGGCTACCAAGTGAGTTCCAGGAAAGACGCAAAGCTACACAGAGAAACCCTGTCTCGAATAAACCAAAAAAAAAAAAAAAAAAGAATAGGTGCGCAGAAAAAAAATCAAAATAGAAACCCTTTAGTTGTTTATACCTTCCCAGTGCTTCCAGATAGTTCCGTTATTCTCCTTCCTCTGGTTCAGTGATGGTGTTTTCATGGACCATAATAATTCTTTCATCTTCTTTTCCTTCTGTCATAGTCCTCTACACCTCCTAGTCATCTTTTTCTACTTCCATTTCTCTCTACTCACATTATTCTCCTTATATCTTAATTTATTGTTTAGCACATAAAAATCTTACAGCATATTTATGGAAAAAAAAGAACAAATCCTATCTATATGTCTAAAGTATCTCTATGCTTATAATTAAATATAAATAATAATAAAATAGATTATGACTTGTACTTATGCAGTATTTCTAATTTTATTTATATAAAACCAATTTGATAAGTTATTGATTAGATTATTCTGGTGTACACTCAGAAAGAAATTTCAAATAATTTTAAACCTTTTGAAGTTTTAGTCATAAATTTTACTTTATGTTCATAGACCTTTCATCTTGATTTTAAAGTAGAATTTTACATTTATTTTAACAAGTTCAAAGTAAAAGCATATTTATGTTTCTCCATTGCTCAGTTAGTCATAGTGCTGGTTTTGTAGCAGTAAGACATAATTAATCATAACATTTCTTAATTATCAGTGACAAATCAATGTTTATTAACTATATAAAGTTATTTATAAATCATCTATCATCTATTATTAAAGAAAACACAAAAATGTAGTTGAGACTCCTTGGGGTTAGCTTCTTTTACATCCACTGATTAAATTTTCAATCTTGAGAAAGTTATCTTTTTTTCTTTTGTTTTTTGTTTTGTTTTGTTTTTTGAGACAGGATTTTTCTGTACAGTTTTGGTGCCTGTCCTAGATCTCACTCTGTAGACTAGGCTGGCCTCAAACTCACAGAAATCTATCTGGCTCCATCTCCTGAGTGCTGGGATTAAAGGCATGTGCTACCAATACTCGTCCAAGAAAGTTTTTTCTAATAATACTTTATTACAATTTTAAAGTGTGTTCATGAGAGGCTGAGTGACACATATACCTGATATTATGTGGGTATAACTGTGTGTCGTAAATGGGTGTGAATGGATTTTTAAATGCAAATCACATCAAAATAATGAAGTTACATAAAATGCTAGGTTCTGAAAGTCAATAATGTATGTCATCTGGTCTGTATAAATGGATATTCATATGCATACATAAATTAATGTATGGCTAGATAACCACCTATATGGTTACCAATAACAGTCACCATACACAAAGGCAAAAAAGAAACAACTTTGTTAAATCTTAGTCTCTAACCTTTTGAGCCCTAAAATTATATTGACTTTATTGCCTAGCTAGGGATTATGAGATGGGTAGATTTCTACAATAGCTTTAATATTCTTTTTTATATTTTTTATAGATTAATTTATATTATGTGTATTATTATTTTGCTTACATGGATGTATTTGTACCATATGAGTGTCTAGTGTGTGTAAAGGTCAGACGAGAGTATCAGATACCATGGATATGGAGTTAAGAATATTTATGAGCTACTGTATGTGTCTGCAAGCCAAACCTAGATCCTCTGCAAGAGCATCAAATTCTCTTAATTCTCCAATCTCAAGCATGTTTTGCTGTTGTTTTTTCAATGTTTCTAAATACTGTATTATCATTAAGAGTTAGAAATATTTTAAGATAATAGATACTTCCTAAGTAGATTATATTTCAGGGAATGGCTCAAAGGAAAGGAATATATTTTAGGAGGGCCTAAGTTCCCCATGTGAACTTTTTGAAACATGGTGCAGATGCTCCTGATAATTTCACTTCAAGGATATGAGTAATTCACATGTAGAATATTCTCCATGTTTTAGGCACAAAACACAATAATATGGAAAGGAATATGAGTTCCCTGTCACATCTGAGAGCAGTCTTGACTGGCAATGAGGAAGAAATCTCAGATTTTAGTTTAAAAACCACATGAAAATTAATTTCTTCAAAAATCAGTAAGTTTAGAACAAGAACCTGACTGAGCTCTAAATGACTATGCAGTGTGTAGGATACCTTGAGACTCGTGAAAATGTGAGAAGAGAATCCAGTGGCATGCAGTTGGCTTTCCTACTGTCCCAGGTATACAGGAAGGTGGGGATGATTTTTTTAAGTCAATAAAATTGTTGTCCTCTCACAGCAATACAAAACAAATGCAAATGTAGACTATTAGTATCATCTAAGATCATCATTTGAAATATAAGCTATTAATACAAGGGATCAAACCACTGAAACATCAAGGCATGGATGTGTATCTGAGGCTATTTGGGCTTTCACGTGATGTCAGTAATAAAGCATTGAAATAAGTCACATAGTTTAAAAAACAATTATTAACTCATGCAATCATATTAAGTAAAATAAAACTTCAATTATTATTATGCACACATATAATTGAGGTTTGATTCACAAGATAACCAGTGGATATGTTATTTACATGTTATTTTTCACCTGTGTCTGACATAAGAGGAGGCTCTGAGAAGTTAATATTCTTATGAAAGGTTGATGATACGTAAGAGGATAAAAAGTGATCAGATAACACCCTATCCCCAGAGATTAGAAAGAAATCTATAAATTTAAGAAATATTCAGTTTGCAGTATGGCGCGATCCACTTACTTACTGTGGAACACATGGCTCTTCATATGCACTGTAGCTAAATTTAAAAAAAATTCAGTTTTTCCAGGAATTTGGCTCACACCTATAATTCCACCATAAATGAGGCTGAGGCAAGAGGATTGCTACAAATTCAATGCAGTGGGTTATGTATCAGTTTAGATCAGCCTGTGCTAAATAGTGGATTACAGGAAAGCCTGGGCTACAGAGTGAGTTCATTTTCCAAATTAAAAAGACACAAACAAAGAAGAAATAAGAAAGAACAAGAAAGGAAGTAAGGAAGAGACATGGGGGAGGGAGAGAGACAGAGATGGAGACAGAGAGAGAGTGTAAGTCTGAAGTGGACAAAAAGAAAGCATACATAGACAATATCATATTGCATATAATGCACAATGATAACATTAACCCATTGCCCTCTCTTCCCATCCCAGTCTCAGTGACGCTCCTTGTCAAATAGCCCTGCCCTGCCTCATACACATTCCTGCCTTCTTTTCCTACTTTCTTGCATTTTCTTTCTTTGTTCTTTATGTTTGCCATTTTTTCTTTGTTCTTCTCCCCCCTCCCCATTCCTCCTATTCCTGCCCCTTCCAGTTCTCCTTCCTTTACCTTTT
>CABHPP010131345.1:0-43707 GCA_902168425.1 Peromyscus attwateri | reverse complement strand
GTATCACACTAGGTGAGACTCCAGTCCCCAGTGTGTCACACTAGGTGAGACTCCAGTCCCCAGTGTGTCACACTAGGTGAGACTCCAGTCCCCAGTGTATCACACTAGGTGAGACTCCAGTCCCCAGTGTATCACACTAGGTGAGACTCCAGTCCCCAGGGTATCACACTAGGTGAGACTCCAGTCCCCAGTGTATCACACTAGGTGAGACTCCAGTCCCCAGTGTGTCACACTAGGTGAGACTCCAGTCCCCAGTGCATCACACTAGGTGAGACTCCAGTCCCCAGGGTATCACACTAGGTGAGACTCCAGTCCCCAGGGTATCACACTAGGTGAGACTCCAGTCCCCATTCTACCAACAGCCCAGTCCAGGTCCGGCCAGCCCTAGAGCTGAGTCTGCTCCCTATAGTCCCATCTCACACGTATGTCAATAGATTAAGTCTCTCAAGGGTTGCTCCTCCTGAGGGAAGTCATCCTAGGTCCCCCTAAACCAACCACAGGGTGCTGGCCTTTGACCACACAGCTGAAGACAAGACAGCTGGTCCCAAAACATCAGCCACCCCCCTCCATGCCATTGTGTGCCATGTCAAAGTGATCGTGACCAGCTCTTCATCTCTACTTGGGCCTTTAGGTGCCAGAAGCTACCCAGGTCCTATGTGGGTTTAAATCTCCACCCCCTGTTTTCTGCCACTGCTCCTAGAATTCTGGTATTCATCTCTAAACCTCTGCCCTTTGTAGAGCCGGCATTCTAGGTCACAGTTTGGAGATGATCCCAAAGATCCCTGTCTAATCTGAACTGTTCACACTGTGAATTGAGACTGAGAGAGAATCACAGCTCTGAGTGTCCAGTTTCCACATCATAGCCAAGCATGGTTCAGTTCTCTGGTTAGCCTTTGTAAAGTGATTTTACACACACACACACACACACACACACACACACACACACACACACTGCACACATTGTCTTTTAAAGTCTAAGAAATGGGCTTAGAAAATTAAGGTGCTGGTGCTCCTGAAAGAAGTTGTGGGGAGCACAGAGGTCCACGAGCTCACAGATAAGCACCAGGGAAACCAGAGATGTTAAACACACAGGATTGTCTCTTCACGGGAGAGATGCAGAACCTGTTTTCCATCCAGAAGGCTGGGAATGGAGGTGGTTAACAGCCTGGTGATCCGCACTATCTGTAGGGCCAGGCCATGCCATGCTTCCACAAGCAGGACTGGAGGTGGCTAATAGTCTAGGTGGCATTTGTTATCAATACGGCCAGGAGCTCCCCAAACTCCCACAACCAGGACTGGAGGTGGCTAATAGACCAGATGACCTCTATGCTATCTGTGTGACCTATATAACACCTAGGCCCTTAAGATAACAAATGCACCCTATATCTATTTCTAGAACCCATCTTCATGGAAGAAGTAACATGTACTTTGAGAAGCATTTCAATGTATGCCTCCTTGTGCACACAGGACTGTGTTACACCAGGAAACCTTTTTCCAAATTGTACTATCTTAAATATGCCTAAAACAAACTGCCTGGTGTCAGACTCTGGGAACTTGAACCAACACAGTCTTGCCTCACGTGGATCAGTACTCTGCTGGCTGAGGCATTGGCAGAGATCCCCATGAGAAATGAAGTGAAAGCTAAGAGGACCAAGGCACAAGTCTACGCAGTCAGAATCCTCAGATAATCCTCTCTGGGAGAAAAAATTTAATATAGCTAAAACACTTCTTCTGAGAGAAACACAAGTCATTCTTGAGCCAGTGTTCCGGGCAGAGCCGACATGCACGCCGGGCAGGAAGTCACTGTAGCCAACAGCCTCAGGCCCCAATGGTGTCAAGGGTCTGTTATATTAGTACTGCCCAGAGGAACATAATGTAGTATTGTGCAGACACCGTGTGCAATGTGTATCTATGTGTGCACCCGTGTTCCTGTGAAGGCCAGAGGAGACTGACTGTCCTCCTCCATCACTTTCTATCTTATTCCCTTGAGACAGTCTCCCACTGAATCGGGAGCTCAGGTTGTACCTTCTCGGCTGACCTCCAACAAGCCTCATTGATCGGACTGTCCTGCACTGGGCTTCCGGGCACACGCAACTACACACAGCTTTTTGTGTGGACACCGCTGAGCCGAACTCAAGTTCTCATGCTCGCCCAGCAAGCTAGCACTCTTCCACAATGAGCCTCTCCCAGGCCTTTGCCAGCATTTCTGGGACAGAAAAGGCAGAGCCCACGATGGATCTTTTTACAGTGTCCTTACCTGGTCATCATAGCGATAGGTGAGGAACTGTTCCCCAGTGGTGTCTTCCAGGAAGCTTCCCTGAGGGGAGAGTGCAAACTCAGGAAGAAAGTAGGCTCCAGGGGACTTCTCTGCTGTGGCCTGAAAAGCAAGGTCATTTGGTCACAAAGGAGACACTGAGAAGGATTCTCTAAGAGTCCAAAAAGAGCCCACTATAAACACTCTCCTATAAGGAAGAGAGAAGTGGCCTCTGAGCAAGGAGCAAGGGGAGGCACATCAGACGTCGGTGCTGGGATGCTTCAGACCAAGATATTCCCAACTGGCACGCATGGCCCTTTCTCCTCCCCGCCCCCCTCCACCTCCCTCTGTGTTCCGCCTTCCAGCAAGAGAGGCACATAACAATTAATTGCTCAAGTTTTTTGATTGCAAATCCGTTGCTTTTAGGATTTTCTTTTCCTTTGAAAACAAATTTGTCTTATCTTTATGTGCATGCCTCCTGTCTGCATGTATGAGTGTATGCCGCTCATATATAGGTGCCCGATGCCTAGCTGTGGGAATGTGTGCTACACCTATGTCGGTACTCCAGAGCCTGTCTGTCTGTTATGTCATGTGTATGGAGGAACCTCAGGAGGCCAGAAAGGGGCATCAGATCCCCTGGGGAGGGGGTAATAGGCAGCTGTCAGCCCTGTTATTGACATGGAGATGGGAGCTGGACTCCGGCCCCTAGGAGAACAGCAAGCATTCTTAACTGCTGCTCCATCTCTCCAACCCCCTGGATTAATTTTCTTTCATTCTTTCGCTCCTTCCTTCTTTCTTGCCTTCCTTTATTCCATCTTTTTCTTTTTTATGTGAAAGATTGGGGAAATTTTTTCCCACACTGCAAACAAGCTGTGTGTTCATTACAGGAACTTTAGAAAATACAAGCTGCTCTAAAAGACAAGGAAAAGTCACTCACAATCCCTGAAACCCATAATAACAACTTTTAATGATGTTACCATATTTCCTTTGAGGCTTCTTTTTCATTTCTCACAGCACTTTGTATATTTTCATGAGGATCCATGCTTAAATAAACCCATTCCACAGGTTTATTTGTTCACAGGTTTAAGGTTTGAGACACTGGCGAAGAGGAAGGTAAGCTAAATGCTCCTCAACCTCTCTGAGCTAGCAGGTTTTCACCCCAGCCTCTGACTCCCAAGTCTTATTGATAAATAAAACCTGAGAAGCAGGTCAGCAACTGTGGAGCTGAAATTATGGCTGAAACAGCAGTAGATATATACCAATCAATAAAATTTCCCACAGACCCACCCAGGAACCAATCTGATGGAGGCAAATCCTCAGGGGAGGCTCCCTGTCCCAAATGACTCCAGCTTGTGTCAAGTTGGAAAACAAGAACCAAAAGGGCAACTAACATAATATCTATATTTTATTAAATTTTAATTATTGTATGTGTGTATATGAATGAGCATGCATATGCCACAACGTGAATGTAGAGGTCAGAGGACAGCATTTTGGAGCCAGTACTCTCTTGGGTCTTGGGGATCTAACTCAGGTTGTCAGCCTTGGCAACAAGCATTGTTGCCCACTGAGTCCTCCCTCCAACACCGTATTCTCATTTGTTTCTATTAGCTTCAGAATTCATAGAGGCAGGACTCTGAAAGTCAGAAGAGCCCTTAGAAGTCATCTAGGCCCAAACTCTTACTTTACAAATGGATAAGAAAAGCCTCTGCATGTACATCATCATGAAGCCAGGCCTAAGTCAGAGCTGGAACATCTTCAGCCTTGAGCAAAGCATGGAGAGATCCATTCAGCTGACCATTCAGTCAGTATATTCAAGACCTCTCAATGCCTGGCACAGTTCTTAGTGATGTGAAAACCATGAGAAACATGGTGTTTAAGGTCTCTATTATTATGGAAGTTAGCTTTTTAGTGGAGCAGATACATTAAAAAATAAGTAAGCAAACAAAAAATTAAAGTTGTGCTATAAAATAAATACCCAGGGTGAGATGGCAATAGATACAAGGATGCTGGATTTTAAAGATGAAGGCCAGCAAAACATGCCTGAAAAGGTATTTGTCTACCTCCTAAAGCAGAGAGAGAGGTAGCATGCAAAAAAAAAAAAGCAAGATTATATAATTTGGCCAGATAAAGAACAATACTCAAAGTCCTCACTTGGAAAAAAAAAGTCAATGGACTTGACGTACAGAGAGGATGAAGTGTGGCTGGATGCAGTGTGGACCAGGAAGAAAAGGGCATGTGATGGAGATCAGGAAGAAGGAAGATGCAGGCCATCAAAGCCTTGCAGTCCACCAGCAAAAGGGTGGAGAACCACAGGTGAGCATTTGGACACTGACTAGTCTGTGGAGAACGGGATAAAGGAGGCAAAATAGACTCATCAAGACTAGCTAGAAGCTGTGGATACAAACCCAAGCAAGAAATTGTGTCTCCTTGGGCTGAAATCATCCTTTCAATGAGAAGGAGCCAACCACACATGCTGAAGAGGAAGGGATCAAAGCATAAGCATCCCAGGATCTCCACTCTTTCCCTCTCCCTCCCCCTCATCACTGCTCTGGGGTTTGGCTTGACCAGCTACCTGTAAAGGAACTCAGTGGTGGGTGGTCCTGAGACAAGAACATCTGTAGGAAAGAATGTCACCTAAATATGCAGTTTGACTTCTGGTAAGTCTGGAATGCCCACACATGTGGAAAGCCTGAGGCAGCTGCTCCATATACAACACTGGAACTCAGAAAAGAGATTTGGAAGTCATTGCTTAAATTTACACACACACACACACACACACTTAAAAAACATGTGTCGACTGAAAGAAAATAAAAGATAATCTTATTATTGTGGGCCAAGTTTGAATAACCATAGCCCAAGAAAACACAAATCAAGGCATGTTCCAAATTTGTTGGTGATAATACCAGGTGGATGGAGTACCCTAAAGTGGAGAAATGTCTGCTCTGTTATCTGATGCCGTCCATTCTTAGCTTTGGGGTTGGTGGAAGGTTTGCTTTATTTTCTAGTTTGTGGCAGAAAATAATCTCTATTGTGTCAAATTAATAGTAGTTAGTAGTCAGTTGTACACTAGACACAGGAAAGTTCTGTACATCCATGTTAAATGTAACGCTGCATTCTTTGCTTATTTCTCCCCAAGCTGAACAGAGAATTAGAACGGTCAATGATGACACAGAATGATTCTGTTGTTTTGCAGGTGATTTGCTTCTCATTTGAGGAACTTAACTTTCTTACAAAGATCACTACTTTATTATAAAGATAAATGTCTATCATTGAGTGTTCATGTATTCATTTATTTACTATTTTTAATTGAAGTAAAAATTTATACAATATATTCTCAACAGGCTTTTTCCCTCTCCAACTCTTCCCAGATCCTCCACACCTCTCCACCTACCCAACTCTACACCCTTTCTCTCTCTCTCTCTCTCTCTCTCTCTCTCTCTCTCTCTCTTTAAAAAACAAAGTAAACACACACAAAAAAAAACCCACAAAATCAGAAACCATAATATACAAGCAAAATACCAATCACAATAACAAACAAAATTATCTCAAACAAAACAACATGAGACAAAAGTCCACACACATACCTTTGAGTTGGTTTTATGTTGGCCACCTGCTGCTGGGCATGCGGCCTGCCCTGGGGTGTGTTAACACACCAGAGTGAGACTCAGTTGGAGAAAACTAGTTTTTTCCTTTGCAGGCAGGTGTCAATTATGGGCAGATTTTTTATTAGGGATAGGAGCTTGTGTCCACTACCCCTTCTCAGTGCCGGGACCCCTTCTGGTGTGAGACCAAAACAGGAAAAAATCTACCTTGCAGGTTAAGAGTTTTGTTTGCAGTTAAAAATAAGTTCCTGTTTATTGGACCCATCTGCACCAGATGTGCTTGATCACATGTGGGAGGGAGGTACGGGGGCAGAAATCTATCAGGATGCACACTAGCCCCTGATTGGATAAAGGCAGGAAGTACATGGGCAGGAAATACATCAAGATGTATGTTTGCCCATGACTGGACTTGATGGGAAATGCCATGAATTATGGGGTTTGTCTCTTTAAGCCCTTGCAAAAATGACTCATGGCCATTTCTTGGGAAGTCAGAGATGGACCTGGCCAGAGAATCTATCCAAGTTGGCTTTAAACTGTAGTAGTGATCTTATTCTCGACCAGTGGGTTTGACACTGACTTGGACCTACGCAGGCCTGTTCTTGCTGCCACAGTCTCTGTGAGTTCATTTGTGCATCAGTTCTGTTGTGTCTGAAGAACACTGTTTCTCTGGAGTCATCCATCCCCCCTGGCTCGTACAAACCCCTCCCCTCAAGGCTCAAGGAGCGAATCAGAAGAGGAGACACAAATATATCTTTTTAAAGAAGAGAAAGCAGAAAAGAGACTCACGTTTCTGAGAATCTACTATGAACTAGGATTTGTTGCTTTTTTTTTTTTCGTTTTTTGATTTTTAAAAAAAAGCCTTACTAGGCATGGTGGTGCACACCTATAATCCCAGCACTCAGGAGGCAGAGGCAGGAAGATCTGTGAGTTCGATGCCAACCTGGGCTACACAGTAAGTTCCGGCTGGCCAGAACTACATAGTGAAACCATCCCAAACTTTGAAAAAGAAAGTCTTGGTTTTGTTCTCACAGCTACTCTGTGAGTGGGTGTCATTAGCCTTGTGTCTCATAGGGAGCAACGCCATTTAACAAAGGACAAAAGACCCCAGTACCCAAAGAAACATCACCTCTATTCCATCTTGCTTCCTCCCTGGCCATTGTTGCTTGAGCAACAATGATTTTTATAAACAATTGATTTCATAAACAAGAACTGAGCTACTGAAGTTATCAGATAGAGACAACATCTTGCTTTTTAAACTAAGAAAAGATTGCAACACATTCTCTAGGGTTGTTCCAAAAGAGATAAGGACATATTGTCATTCACATCCTGATGACAGCAAGAAAGATGGTTTTTGTGCATTTAGGAAACAGCTCCTCTGTTTCTGCCTCCGAGATCCAGGAGCGAACTGCTCAGCATCCTGCACCCGTTGAGCTGCATCTCTGCCTGTGTGCGACAAGGTTCTTGGGAAAGCTGGGCCATCTTTTAGGAAAGATGGTCTGATCCACTCATGGCTTCAGAAGGCTCATGCCTCTGACACTTCCACCCAGAAGGGAGGTGACCACTTAACTGTCAGAGAAACTCTAAGCATGTGGCTTCTTGTGGGATGAGGAGACCAAAGAGGTCAGGGCATCCAAGTAGCAAGAGTTGGAGGCAAGGCCAGGGAGAGAGGCCAGATAGGAAGTGTGAGAGCTTCCCAGGGCGTAGAGCCAGGGCCAGAGAAAGGAGCTGCCAAAATGCATCATCCGCACCAGCCACTGTCCACAGCTGCTGAGTCACCAGGGACAGAGGCAGGAGGAATCCAGATGAGCTCTGGGGACTATGAATGTGAGACTTGGGGATACAGCTGGGTCCCCCACCCCCACCCCAGCTGAAGGCTGTAACTCTTAACAGGAAGAAATACATACAGCCCAACAAGAAATAGATGCTGCTGTAAGCCTCCACCTGTACCCTGTAAAGGACCAAGATAGGTTTTGAACATTGTAAAACTGTGAAAGGATATACATTTGGTCTTTGACTACAGTTTCTATACGAGACTCCTAAGACTGTTATAAATTCTGTGGTTATAGAAAACACATCTTCTGATGCCCCAACTCTAGACAGACTCTTGGAAAACCTCAAGTAGGAGCTTGTACTAGCTTGTTTTGTGTGTCAACTTGACACAAGCTAGAGTCATCAGAGGAAAGAGCCTCTGCTGAGGAAACGCCTCCCTGAGACCCAGCTGTAAGGCATTTTCTCATTTAGTGATCAATGGTGGAGGGCCCAGCCCATGGTGAGTGGTGCCATCCTTGGGCTGGTGGTCCTGGGTTCTGTAAGAAGGTGGACTGAGCAAGCCATGGAAAGCAAGCCAGTAAGCAGCACCCCTCCATGGCCTCTGCATCAGCCTCTGAGATCCTGCCCTGTTTGAGTTCCTGTCCTGACTTCCTTCAGTGATGAACAGCAATGCTGAAGTGTAAGCCAAATAAACCCTTTCCTCCCCAACTTGCTTTTGGTCGTGGTGTTTCGTCACAGCAATGAAAACCCTAACTAAGACAGAGCTAGTTGGGACCAGCCATGAGGTAGGATGATTGAACCTTCCATCTCATTCCAGCCACTGAGGAATAGGGAGAAACTGAAGGTACAGTTGACATCAGAGACACCATTAACTATGTCCACATAACGAAATCTCCGCAAAAACTCAGGGCTGGGCTCAGGGGGCTTCTGGGTTGGAGTCCATTTATCCTTAGGACCATCTCTGACTTCTCCTGTTTCTCCTCCTCTGACTGTCCACTTGTATCCTTCATTGTATTCTTTTTTGTGTGTTTGTTTACTTGACTTGTTTGTTTGAGACAGGACCTCATGTTGTAGCTCCAGCTGGCCCAGAACTTGCTTTCTAGATCAGGCTGGCCTCAAACTTGTGGTGATCCTCTTGCCTGTACCCCAGATTCTAGCGTTAGGTTTACATTCATGTGCCACCAAGCGTGGCTCTTAATTGAATTCTTGATTTAAAAAAAAAAGACTGGCAAACATGAGGGAAGTATTTCCCAAAGTTCCATGAGCCACTCTATCCAATTAGCAACCCCAAGGAGGATTCTGTTAGAGGGAGCCTGGCTCACTACCCACGTGGACATGTGGGCATGTCCACATGTATCAGATCTGAAGTCGGAGAGCAGTTCTGTAGGACTGAACCCTTAACCTAGTGGGTCTGATGATACCTTCAGGGAGAAAGTTCCAGAATCAAATAGAGGACACCCAGCTGGTGTCTCCTGGAGAGCTGGTGTGTAGGATTTATACCCCATGCCTTTTATGCCAGCAAATTTTGTGTTGACTGAAGAGCAGAGTAGGAAAAATCACTTTGGGTGGATTTTTGTTTTCTGTCTTTCAGGATGATATCCTCAGACGAGAGAGCTGTGGAAGAGAAGAGGGTAGTCCTATCATAGAAAACAGGACCTAGGGTACCTCCAAAATCAAGCAGTCAGCAGTTCATGAGAACACGGTGTGATTGCCACTGAAATTCAGCAAGCCAATTTGAACATTGCTGGCTTGGCCTGGGCCCTGTAGGTGGGATACTCATCTCTCTCTGGAGTGTGAGCTCAGCCAAGCACCACATCACAAACTTACAGAACCATGGTCGGTGAAGGCCCCCAAGGCTTTTTCCCATGGGCTGCTGTTGAACCATGTTAAACCACGTCCCTGCACTCTGGGCTGAGACTGGACTGTCCAACTTCCTGTTGTTCACATCCTCTTTCCATCTGGCTCATCACCCTGGCCTGTCAGGACTGTTTTGAATCCCAGCTCCATCTGTGTGTATGCATCGCTTTCTCCTTGTTTCACTTCCTCCCAAATGCGAGGCATGCTCTCCATCAGCATCCTTGTCACCAACACACGCCCTGAGACGGCACAGGCTGAAGCCTGGACCTTTGCCCGTCTCCAGGCCCACAAAGGCTCTACCCTGGTATTGTCTCCTCACTTCAGATGTCTCCACGATGGGCATCGGTGAATCAAGAAATACATCATCCAGTGCTCACATCTGGAGATAAAGGTGGCAAGGGGGCGGGGGTTATGATGCTAGATGGAAGAACTGAGATTCCATCATTCCCGAGTCTGACTGGAGCAAGGGGAACTAAGCCACAACAGGGGAACTCTGCCTGGGATGCCAGAGATCTGAGGAGGTCTTTCAAAGTTGCTGTGGGGAACAGGTTGCGTCACCTACAGGTGGAGTCCCCCTAAATGATGGCATGCCACAAATTCAGAAATGTGCAGGGACAGCAGAGAGAATGCCAGGCTCACAGCCAGCACCAAGTCAGCAAGAACCACTCTCTGGGGACCTCTGGCCATTGAGCCTCCTGGCCAGGATGGCACATGGGACTTTACGGTTTGTACCTTTTAAGGCCCAGAAGGAAAAATTAAAGTGACTAACAGCACTCAGACTCAGTATCGCCACATCTTTCTTCCAGAAACCACAATGTGCTTCTTGTTTCTTGAACCTGAAATGAAGGTTAAAAAAGAAACCTTCCAGATAAATTTGGTTTTTAAGCAGGATTTCATCATGCTGAGACATTTACGTATTTGGTGTCTGAAACTTCCTGATGAAATATAAAACACATTTGCTTTGGCAAAGTTGGGAGGCAGAGGCTGACAAAGGGGAGTTTTCACATTTTTTTTCCTGATTTTTTACAAATTAACTCTAGGACCAGGCATGGTGACACATGCCTGTACCCTAGCACTTGAGAAGCTGAGGCAGGAGGATCTGAGTTTGAGGCCATCCTGGGTTACATAGCAAAACCCTGTCTCAAATACAAATATTAATTAGGAATTTAGTATTCCACATCTCTATTTACCATCAAGGAATCTTATCTCCTGATACAGAGGAAGCTGCACTATAAGGTCTAATGTCTTAAACAACATCTAGGTACAACTTCAGCTAAAACCTAAATGCCATTCACCATACCCTCCTCTCTCTCTCTCTCTCTCTCTCTCTCTCTCTCTCTCTCTCTCTCTCTCACACACACACACACACACACACACACACACACAAATCCTTCATCAGCCCTGACAATCAGGGCTCTGAGCAGTCAATAAAAAGATCTTGCTGAAACACATGCCTTTCAGTTTCCTGAAAGGAGAAGAGTTGAAAATGGGGTCTCCTTACTCCTCAACCTCTTTGAGTCTCCAGTGCTCAGCACCAGGCTCCGAACACACTTCTCTGATAATGTAGTTCTTTCCCAGAAGCCAACCCCAGCCACTGCCACCCCAGCACAGAGCCCCTGCGGCCACTGTCTGCACGCTCCCTCCCTCAGCTATCGGAGGGGAGGCTCCTGGCACAGCGTGAGGATTATTTTAACACTCACCCGTTATTCCAAAAGGAAAGCCTGCCTGCCAACACACAACCCGATCTTCTTTTCCTGGGGTCTGCTCTCCACAATCTTAATGAAGGGTCCATTTCTCAAGCCCTTGAAGTAAGCTGACCCTTTTGGAAACAGTGGCCATTTGTAAAATGCCACAGAGAAATGGGTCTCCCTTAAAATACCTCAGGAAACTGAACATGGCATCCGGTGAGCAGGGCTCCTTTACTGAAGAAATACGTCAGGTGGAGATCTAAACCCCTGGTTCCACTCTTCCTCTCATATTCTCACCCTTCCTGGCCCCACCGCCCCCAGTAAGAGGGACAACAACTGGCCAAGGAAGTCAGTGGAGAAGGGAATGTGGGTTGTGGAAGGAAACTACTCCAGGAGAGTGTGCTGTGCAGGAGTGAGGGGACCAGGGGTTCCCTTCATTCCAGCCCTAGAATCACTGCAACCCCCTGACAAGAGACAAGAGTTCTGTGCTGAGGTGAAACACTACATGGGTCTGAGCAGGAATTCTGTGCCTGTGCTGAAGGAGGCCACTCTCCGGGCCCTGACAGGACAGCTGTGTGAAGGAGACCACTCTCCAGGCCCCGGAAGGAATGATGTGTGAAGGAGACCACTCTCCAGGCCCTGGAAGGAATGATGTGTGAAGGAGACCACTCTCCAGGTCCTGGAAGGACAGCTGTGTGAAGGAGACCACTCTCCAGGCCCTGGAAGGAATGCAATATGAAGAGAGACCATGCTACAGGCCCTGGCAGGAATGCTGTGTGAAGGAGAACCATTCTACAGATGGAATGGCAAATTGAGGAGGAAACGTATATGTGTCCCGACATGAATTCCATGCTGAAGGAAAACACTCGCTCTTGGTCCTGGAATCTGCACTTTGACCCTAAAGTGAAACTTGTATTTTCCCACAACCTCTTTACCACAGACACTCCTTACTATCTCTCTGGCAGAGGCAAGGCATCTCTGCCTTTTAAGTGAAGTACAAATACCTATTTTATTTTATTAAAGTGATGAGAGGGCAAGTCCCACAAGGAAGGAGTATCCAAGTCTTGGGGTTTACAAGACCTGTTACATCACTCAATCAACAGATATTCATTATAACCTCTTGTGGTGGCTCACACCTATGATTCCAGCACTTGGGACACTGAGACAGGAGGATAAGTATGAGCCTGAGGCCAACATGAGCTATAGAATGAGACTTGGTCTCACAAGGAGACATAAGTAAATAAATGTTCATCAGGTGTCTTGCATGTGTCCAGTGGTGTTTCTAACGCTGAGGTTTAGGCATTCAAACAATGAACGAAGCAGATAAGAGTCACAGTCCTTCAGAGTTTAGAGTCAGAGACCAAATGCATATCAGGTCACATAGGAAAGGAAGTGTTGGGGGACAGACATTGGCACCCAATGGCAGCTGTGCATAGGGTGGTCAAGGCCAAGGTAAGTTGGAAGTCCCTAGGGAATCACCTATTTGTCTAAGTCTCTAAACTGATAGGTGTATCTTGCCATTTTCCTTGGAGATCCCAGTGTGTCTAGGCTCTGTGGGAACCTGGTTAGGTTCCCACAAAGCAATAAGCTTTGTAGTTGGCTCTATCTATACAGCATCAGAGGCCCTTCGACCCATGGCCCACGTAGCTCCACAGCATCAGGACAGCCTGACTAGGTTTAGTTTCCTGCTCCTCAAACCCTCAACAGTCTGCCACACCTGCTGTACCTCTGCCTGGTGAAGCACAGCCTGGTGCTGGTCACACCCTCATGACAGCACATGCGTGTAAGGCATGCCAACAAGTTCCTTGAAAACTGAGTAATCACCCACACATGGTGCTCTTTCTTGCCAACATGGGTGACCATTACTGAGTGTCATGCAAACCTGCACATAGCCCTCATGCATGAATCTGTGTTAATTCAGTAGCAAAAAAAAAAAAAATACAAAAACAAAAAAAAAAAAAAAGCATTGTAGCTATTCTCTTTGGCAATGAGACACCTCCCAACCTGACAACATCCAGAAACCCACTGGGGACATATTCATGTTTATTCTGGGCCTTCCTCAGTCCTACAGCTTTATTGCTTTCAGGAAACAACACGTCTGTGTGGCTGAAACCATGCAAGCTTTCAAAGTGAAGCAAGTCTCCCAAAAGAAGGAAGAGACAGAAACCGGCTGTTTGTACATACTCTAAAAATTGCTTATATTCACTACAAGCTGGTTTGTTTTTCTAAGTTTTCAAGACAGGAAGTATGCAGAGGAACCGCCAAAACTGGATGCTCAAGCCTTCCAGAGCATTCTTAAGCAAGAAAGCCAGTAGGGAGACAATGCTTTAGACTCAGGGTGTCTTTGCTCCAGGTATAAATGGCAACACTCTAAGTCCCATGAACCTCAAAATCTTGAAGTTTAGCATAGAAAATAAAGGACTTCCTGAAGATAAAATGTGATGCTTTCATAATAAGATACAAACATCCACCTTTGTAGACCAATGGCCAGAAAGTCACTTTGGGGCTCTAAATCAGCAATGTACTACTACATCCTTGGTTAAAAGGGCACTATGTTACATTATATATTCTGTTTAACCAAAAAAAGGGGGGGAAAGAATACTAACTATAGTCCTTGATCAAATTATATGTTAGAGGTAATACACATTTCTGGATTTCAATTGATACACTTTTAAAGTATAATTTTTAATTTCTTAATAATGTAATTAAATTTCTCTTGGGTCTTTGAGACAGAATCATACTATGCTGTATTTGTTTTGATGTGAAATTGTCACTTCATTTTAAAGCCCAAATAAACATTGCATTCATTTAAGTCTATGGTCCAGATACATGGAAAGCCACATTCGTAAACTAGACCCATGTGGAGATACTAGACATCTGTTGCAAGTAGTGATGGAAACTCAGGTTCACCAAGGGCCAGGGTAGTCTGCAAACCCAAGCCACCTCCGCAAGAAAGTGAGCATATGGATCGCCACCCATCAGTTCATATCCCCAGGACTTTTTCCGACATCACCAATCAAGGAAAACAAAGCCAGGCTGACTCAACAGCACCCAAGGCAGACAGGCAGGTAAGAAGATGGAGGTGGAGTAATGTTTTGTCACTGTGTTTTTTAATTACTAAAGTAATACAATTTTTTTTAATCCACTGAAGAAAAACCAAGCAAAATAAAAAGAAAACTAATGGTACGTTTTGACATGAGTCACTGAATTTTCTTCAACCAAAATCAGGCCCAGGAGAGAAATACATAAAGATCCTGCCTGTGTCAAAGGTTTCTGAGATGCAGCCACACTAGGGTCAATGACAATGAAGTTAACTTCTAGCTAGAGAGGTGAGGTCGCAGAGCTCCTGGGTAGCTTGCCCTTGCTGCCTCCAGGATGGCTGTGTATTCCCGAGGAGGCAGCTTGCATATTTTGAAAAATCATATGTCCTCTTAAGATCTCCGGCTTCTCATTGGTAAAATGGACTGACAGCCAATCCACTTCCCATAGTTGCTGCGCCTCTATAATTCCCAGGGGAGAGCTCCTTAAGCCAAGTGGGGCCACGCAGATGATCAATGCTATGCTTATTGAGATCCTAGAGTTCCAAAAGCAAGTTTTTAATTTGCGAGTTAATGCAAGCATGCACCAAGTACTTTCCATTGCAGATGCTGTGCTATCCGTGACAGCAAACACCACACGCCATGCTCTCAGACTGCTCGCCATCTGGGTCTGAATGTGGACTGAGAGCCAAGCAAACAGTAGATTATGAAGTCATGTGATACAAATCATACCACAAAGGAAAGGGCAGGACAATTCAGCGGCATGTGAGGGTGTGACAGAGGCAGTGGCCACCAAGGAGAGACGTAAAAGACAAGTAGAAATCACCCAGAAAAGTAGAGAAACAGAACTATCTCAAAAGCATGAGCAATGGTAGGAGGCTCGAGAGAAAAGGGTAAGCTGGATGAATGGAGCACAGCCCCGCATAGCTGGAGCACAGCCCCGCATAGCTGGAGCACAGGATATAAAAGGAGTGGAAAGACGAGGACATCTTGAACCATCAGGATCCTGAAGTGGAGTGGACGGCAGGCCATGAAATCCACATTCTCCTTCAGAAGTCTGAGGGGTAGGCATTAAGAAGTAAAATGACTATAGAAGGAAGGAGGGGTGAGTGACTGAGGCGGGGAAATCAGCTAAGGGACCAGTAATACTCAGAGGTGAGTTCATGGCGCCAACAACTGAGAGAGGGAAATGAGCCATAGTGAAGTAATATCTCAGAACATGGGGTATGAAAAAAAATGATCCCACTCCATACGACATGTGGAGAAAACTGTAAATAAAAACTGACCAGGAAGGAAGAAAGAAAGGAATATTTAACATTCTTCCCACGAAGAAAACAACAGAGTCACATGGATTTTAGAGTAAGTACCACAAAGCCTTCAAGACAGAAATAATTCCCATTTTTTTAAAAAAAAAATCCTTTCAGAGCTGAATAAAAGGAACACCCAGTTATTCATTTTGTGACATTATCAAAATTTTGCTAACAAAATCAGACACAAGTGACATAAGAATGAAAATCACACATCAATCATCCTCTTAGGAGGAAGAACTCTGGAATAAAAAAAATCAAACACTATAGAAAGAAGCCACCAAGGGCAGGATGGATCAATGCGCTGCGGTGTATTCATAACCCAGAGGACAACGGAACAGTGAAGTGAATGAGCTCAGCTTCACACGTCACTAGAGATAAAACTTAACACCACAACACTGAGCAGGGCTGAAACGGTATGATTTCATGTGCACAGAATCCAAAACAGGATAACACCAAATAATACATTATTATAAACACACTCAAGTGGCTAAACTCTAAGGACAAGCAAAGGAATGACGACACAGCACAACCTTTACCTTTTGCTATGGTTACTTCAAAACAGAGCAGGACACCGTAAGAAAAGGGCACCAACTTCAGCGATGACAACACTCCTCTTAGTGACCCGTGGTGGGTACATGAGCAAGCATTAGATCATGGCTCCCGGGCCGCCACGTGTACGGCTGTACTAGTTGAGCACTCCACAAATGTATATGGTCACGCTGTGGTTTGAAAATGCTCCTGGGTTTGAACACTTGGTCCCCAGATGATGGTGCTGTTTGGGAATTTGTGGAGTCTTTAGAGGTGGAGCCTTGCCAGAGGAAGTATGTCACTGGAGGCGGGATTTGAGGTTTGATAGCCTGGTGTCCTTTCCTGTTCACTGTTCACTTTCTACTTCCAGACTGTGGATGCAGTGTGACAGGCTGGCCTGGCCTCGGTATCCTGCTGCCGAGCCTCCCCCACCATGAGTTTTATCTGCTCTGGACCTGTGAGCCAAAACAACCCCTTTCCCCCATGTTACTTTTACTAGTGTATTTTACCATAGCAACAGAAGAGCGATGACTGCTGCCTTCCTTTAAACATCATATCACACGAATTATTTTGTGAATATACTTATGTGTAGTAAAATCAATTTTACCTAGGATTATATGTATGTGCATGCATATTTAATATTAGATAAACAAAGCCCTTTTTGGGGAATGGCAGATTAGTCAATAAATTCTTTAGCACAATAGGTAAAAATCGTGAGGACACGGTGAACAGATCTTTCCTATATCTGTGCACCAAAATCAATTCCATGTAGAGAGAGAGAGAAAGACATGTAGTAATTTCACCATTTTCTAGAATCAAGAACTGTGAAAGAAGGGCCCACCGTCACTCTAAATTGTTTTTCTGCTGGAAGTTATTTCTCTTTCTGGAATTTTTAGACATATTTCTAATCACCAATTTAAAGTGTTTACCTGATGCATCCGACACCAGACAACCTCATGAGAGGTCTTGTTGAGTGGCTTCTTTTCATATGTGTGGGCATGATGTTTGCTCGTGTGTCCCATAAGGCTTTGTTAAACCCAGAATTTTAAATGATACGGTGAGATGCCTCTTCTTCATCTTCACAACTTCTTCCTCTTCCTCCAGCCTAAATGTACGTCTCAGTCCACATCTCCTCATTCCTGCCCGCAACCCAGTGGGCCCTTTCGAGTCTTTCTCCACACTCCAGTCAACTTTCTGCCGCTGTCTCCGTCAGCTGCCTCATCTCCCTCCATTTCTCTTTCTCCTTCTGCGGTTCTGGAGTTGAACTCTGAGGTCTCCTGCTCTGTCCTCTAGGTCCCTCAGCTTTTCCCTCCCACTTCCTCCTCCGTGGTTTCCCAAGGCGGCATGTCTTTCAGCTCCTTCCCTGAATTTGCATCACAAAACCTCACTTTATTTTTAGTGTCAGAGGGATGTCGGGGATGTAGTGGAATCTCCTTAAGTGCTGCTTATCTGTGGTTGTTCTGTTTCCTCTACCGGTACCGTACCTGTAAGAGACATCTGACCCAGGTGTGCAACTTCCTAGCCCAGAGGCACCAAAGCTCCCTGGAATATAAACACGCCAGCTTCTTGGCTTATTGCCGTAACTACACACCTCACCAGGAGCAACCTAAGGCAGCAAGTGCTCACTGTGGCTCACAGTTTAAAGGGCACAACCCATCACAGTGGACAAGAATGCATGGTAGGGCAGTCCCATGGTGGGCAAAGGGCATGGCTAAGATCTCTCAATGGCCAACAAAACCGGAAGCAGAGAGAACTGAAAGGAAGCAGGACCTCAAAACCAAACCACTGAGACCCACTCGTCCTTATGAGAATCCACTAAAGTTCTACAACCACCACCCCGCCCCAAATAGAATTTCCAACTGAGAAACAAGTGTTCAAACCTACGAGACTGCTGTGGGATGTTCTGTATGGCAAATGTGTTGCTCTGATAGGTCAATAAATAAAACACTGATTGGCCAGTGGCTAGGCAGGAAGTATAGGCGGGACTAACAGAATTAAAAGAACAGGAAGGCGGAGGGAGACACTGCCAGCTGCCGCCATGACAAGCAGCATGTGAAGACGCTGGTAAGCCACGAGCCACGTGGCAAGGTATAGATTTATAGAAATGGATTAATTTAAGATATAAGAACAGTTAGCAAGAAGCCTGCCACGGCCATACAGTTTGTAAGTAATATAAGTCTCTGTGTTTACTTGGTTGGGTTTGAGCGGCTGTGGGACTGGCAGGTGACAGAGATTTGTCCTGATTGTGGACCAGGCAGAAAAACTCAAGCTACACGAGACCGTGAGGGACTGCTGCACAATCAAAGCACTGTGGTAAAGATTAAACGCTATACAGAGATCATCTTCTATTGAGAGGAGAGGTAGGGAATAGCTGGTTGTGGTCTTAGTGATGGGGGAGAACAGGTTAGGAAATGAACACACCCTCTCTTGCCAAGCAGCTCACACAGCATCCACTAGGCACACTTGGCAATCAAGCATTCAGAATGTAACCAATCTCCATTAAGATGAACTCGGGGTATAAAATAAAGACTTGATTTTCAAATAATAAGTAAAAAAAAAAAAAAAGAGCAAAGAAATATAAATCATTTGGAGCTGTCATGTTGGTTAGATGTCAAAAAAAAACATTTGGATGTAGAGGGGACAATAAAAATCGAAACTGACATTGAGGTCTGTCTGTCTGTCTCCCTAGATTTGTCTGATGCAGCTCCTGGAACATTGATGGTTATACGTGAGGGCTGTGGCTGTCTTGTATTGAATAGCACTGTTCAGTGGGGCTCAGGGGTGGCTGCTACTTCTCTAAAAGTTATGGAAGGAAAGAATCTCACCGATCTAAGAGGGAGGGGGTCTGCAACACTCGACTTACCAAATTGAGGTTTAGGGTTCAAGACTGATCATTAATCTGAATTGTCAGTTTTATTGGATTGAGATGCTCCAGTGTGAGAGTGAGAAGGTGGCTTCGTCTATAAAGTACTTGCCCCACAAACATGGAGACTCAAGTTGAATTCCCAGTACCCACGTAAAAGCTGGTCCTGGTGAGAGGTACCTATAATTCTAGCCTTGAGGAGGGAGAGGCCGGAGGATCCCTGGGGCTTGTGGACCAGCCAGCCAGGAAAATTGGTGAGCTCCAGATTCACTGAGAGATGTTGTCTCTCAATAACATATAATAAAAATGAAGTTCAGAGTGGATGAGGAAAACACCTCTGGCCACCACATATTTGAACATACATGATCACACATACACACACACATACACACAACACACACACACACACACACACACACACACACACACGCACACACACCATTCAAAGGAACAGTAGAACACTAGTGGAGCACCTTTGAGTGTGTTCGTTAGTAAGGGTGTTTCCAAAGAGAATTCACTAAGAGAAGACCTGCCCTGAGTGTGAGAAGCATCATGCTGTAGCTGGAGGTCCGGGACCAAATGGCAGACTCTCTTCTCTCGGCTTCTTGCTGCACCCAGATGTGAGCAGGCAGCATCAGCCTCCTGCCGCCGGGTCTCCCCACCATGATGGACTTTCTCCTCCAACCACGAGCCAAAATAAACCTCTTCTCCCTCAAGCTGTTTCAAGTCATGTATTTAATCCCTGCAATGGAAAACCTCGGTGGGTTTAAAAATAACTGGGAGGGAGTCACGGTGAGGGGGTAGGGGAGGAATCAGAGGGGAGGAAGTGATCAAAAACACATTATATGCATGTATGAAATTTTCAAACAATAAAAACACTTTAACAGTAGTCAATGCAGAGACTGAACACGTGATAGGAAAGGGGCTTCAGGGGAAATGAGTAGGCACTCCTGGTTTAGATGCCCTGCCCAAGGGGCAATGCCACTACACCTCACCCAGGTCAGACTGAAAACCAGTCTCACACCAGTGTGAAGGACCTACTGCAGGACACGACACTGCAAAATAACATCCCAAGCCCACGGTGGACCTGAACAGCTGTGTTATCCCCTTCTCTGAACAGGACTCCAGAAAGCAGCACACACAGCTGGACCCAGATGCTGAATACAGCCTCCAACATGCAACAGCTTTCCTTTTGGAAGCTGCTGGTGGCGTGTAATTCAGTGTGATTATAGTTACATCTTATACCTAGAGGATGTCTGGCAGTTACTGCAAGCCTGCCCCATGCCTAGCAAGCCACTCATCGCAGCTGAGAACCACCAGAACTATTGGCTATAGACAAGAGGCTCTGCTGTGTGAGTGAGTCACAAACCTCCTTTGGAGAAAGCCAGTCCCTGGTCCTACTTTGAGGCAGATCTGGTCTAAAGGAAAGTGTCTAATTGTTCAGAAGGAGAAACAGTGTCCCTGCTCAAAGGCTCGCCTGCATCCACTCAGAGGTCTGTGACAGGTTGTAAAACAGAGGCATCCGCTGCCTGGCTTAGCCAGAACCCCAGACTGTGAGGAAAAGACCAGACTGGGAGGGGGGAAGAGGAGAAGAGGCTGGAGGGAGCCCATCATGGGGTGTCCATGTGTACTTGGAGAAGTGGCAGAGAGAGGAGGCATCCTACTCCTGGGGCTCATTGTAAGGAAAGTGGGGGAGGCAGCGCCCACATTATCAGAGCTCATCGCATCCTGGCTCATAACTAGATAAGCACCTCAGCTTATCTGAACAGCTCCAGCAGCCCTGAGAGGTATTGGAAATCATCTCTAGCACTTTTTTAAATGAAGGCAGAAAACCCTAGGCCCCAGAGGTAAAGATGCCTGAGTGCTATCTAATGAGAAACAGAGGCTGCCGGGAAGCCCATTCATTTCCTTTCCACAGAGCCACACAGGGTGCAGGATGAATTTGCTGGGAAAAAGAAAAGACTAAACATTTAGAATAAAATACTGAGGAATCAGTGTGGCATCAGTGAAGAAGAGATTTTTAAATGACACACACACACAAAAAAGGCAAACCATGGAAGACAAGATGGGTAATCGCTCATGCACTCATTCAGCAAACATTTTTGAATACCTGCCACATACCACATGTTAGGTATTTGGATATATCAGTGAACAACAGGGATTCGAAATCCCTGATAACACTGTAGAAAGAAACTACACTAAAATCCAAATGGATGTTTTTGTACACCATAAAATGTTCAAATATAGCCTGTAATATGAGAAAATATATAAAAATATATAAATATATAAAACCAGGAAAATGTTAGTTTTTTGATGTTGACTACTGATAAAAAGGCACAAAGAGCATTCCTAGAACAGAGAAGTCAAAAGCCACAAAGTAGCAATATGGAATGACAGAATCACTGGCCGTGGGAAATACACATAATAACACAGGAAGGATGCCACCTTAGAACCATGAAAGGGGAACACGAGACCCAACGGTACTACATCAGAGACCATATGGCCACGACAAATGGGACCCTTTATTTAGTAGATAGATCGCAAATTGGTATCACAACTTTGCACATTTATATTTGTGCTAACTAGTAAAGTTTAATAATTTTGTTCCACTCCTTAGATTAGATCTTAGAGAGATTATGCACACAAAGACATTCAGAATTGTTTGCAAAAGTAAATTAAAAAGAATTTAGCTGAGTAGGCCAAAAGGAAAATAAAAATCAGTTTAGATGTCCTTGTGCTGCAAAATATCATGTTACAGTGAAAAAGAGATCACTTAAAGCAATATTTAATAATATGGATGGACTTACTATTGCTGAGCAAAAAAAAAATCAAGTTGCAGAATACTGTCATATAATTCCATGTATTCTATTTCTATAAGGTTTTGAAAGTACAAAACAGCTATACAGGTTTTGTTTGGGCATATAGCAAATATTTTAAATTAAAGAATTAAAAACACAAAATTTAAAATAATCGTACCCTCTGGGAACTGAGGCAGAGGAAAAAGAGTCGATGCAGAGCTTTGTGTGGACAGTGTTTTCTTTCTTAAGCTGAGAAGTGGAGCATGGGGGTGTAGTGTACTGTTATTTGATCTGCTTTAATTATTTTTATATGTATGAGCATTTTGCCTCTGTCTTTCCATATATATATATATACACACACACACACACACACACACACATATATATATACACACACACACACACACAAACACACACACCACATGTGTGTAGTGCCCATAGAGGCCAGACAAGTGTGTCAGAATTCCTGGAACAGTGTGGTTGTGACTCATCATGTAGGTACTGAGAACCTAGGGAATGGCTCAGACATTTCTCCAGTGCCTGCTCTAATTCTTAAAAGAAGTACATAATTATTCTGTTCACAATAAAAAGTTTACATCATTTTCATAGTAAGCTAAGTTAGCAGACTAAGGCAACATTATAAAAACACAGAACAGCTATAAGACATAAGCAAAGATGCTCAAAAAATAAAGTAATGCCATCCTTGATCACTTGTGACTTAGTGATTATTGCAACTATTGCTTTGGATTTCAAATACACTATGAAGTTCTGAGATGGACCACCAATATGAAGTTTATAGCCCGGAACTTATATTACCTGAGATACTACTGTATGGCGGAGGAATTTTATGTAGTTTTCCTAAAGGCAGAATAAGAAACCCACTGAAATCACAGTAAACTGTTCTGGCAGCCAAAGGGTAATTCAGGCCTTTAAGCTATCTTGCGGCAAAACCCAGACCTGGTTCCATAGTCTCCCATGGAGCTGCCCATCCAGGGCAAATCTGGGTTTTGAACACATGGCATGGATGTGGAAGGGCTGCAAGGTGGTCGTCTGAGCAAGTGCTGACGGGCACAGAGGCACAGGACAGACTGCCAACTCAATCTGAACTTCTTCCAGGAGTCAGTGAGTCACAGTTGACTCCTACTGGGTCTCAGGACCTGTGCTAAACTGAGGTCCAAGACCAAGGAGTGGAGAAGGAACATCAGATAAAGTCCAATGAGGAAGAGAAGAAATTCCTGTGCACAGAAAAAAACTCAGTTGCAAGGTAGTACTGTGAGGTCAGTGCTGTCAACTTGACGGATCTGGAATCACCTGGGAGACAAACCTCCAAGCATTCCTCCCAGGGATTATTTAGTCCCTGGGCACGTCTGTGAGGCATTGTCTTGACTAGGTTAATTGATGTGGACTGTCTTAGGCTTTCTATTTCTGTGAAGAGACACCGTGACCACGGCAACTCTTATGAAATGAAAACATTCAATAGGGGTGGCTCACTTAGAGTTCAGAGGTTTGGTCCGTTATATCATGGCGGGGAGCATGGTGGCGTGCAGGCAGACATGGTGCTGGCTACATCTCAATCAGAAGGCAACAGGAAATGGACTGTGACACTGAGCGAACCTGGAGCAAAGGAGACCTCAAAGCCCGCCCCCACAGTGACACACTTCCTTCAACAAGGCCACATCTCCCAACAGTGTTACTCCCTATGAGTTTATGGGGGCCAATTACATTCAGACTACCACAGGACCTTCATCTTCACCTTCACTGTGGGCAGGGATCCTGGACTGTAAGATGGGAGGGGTGAGCTGAGCACTCACATGTATCCATTGCTTTCTCCGTCTTGACTGTGGATGCAAAGTGACCAGCTTGTGAAGCTCCTGCCTCTTAACCTCTTCACCATGGTGGATGGCACCCTTGAACTGGGAGCCAGAATAAACCCTTTCCCCATCTGGGTGTTCAGTCACAGTAACAGGAAGAACTAAACTGAACACGAGGGGAAATTCCTGGTAGTGGGAAGATCGGGAAAGACGTCGTAGATGGCTTAAATCTTGAAAGATATCAAGGATCAAAAGAGGGGGACAGAAGGAACCATGGGGCAGCAGAAGCCCCATGTGACTCCAGTGTTGGCTCTCCATCCACCACACTGTTCACAGGAAACAGTAATTCCTGCTCAAGGGCAGACAGGAACTCGGGGACGTGCCTTCAGACCGTTACAAAGGCAGGTCTGAGGAAGCCGGTCCTCTTGCTCACCCCACTAATGCCTGAAATTGAACGTGTGGTCAAATTCCAAATACTTCCAAGTGAGTATCCTGGTCCTCGTCAACTTCCAGAAAAGATCAGGTATGTTTTGAAGGCATTTTTCCTCCACCATGAGACAATTGGCCCACCTGACTCCAGACTGTAGAGCAGTGGCTCTCAACCTTCCTGATGCCTCGACCCTTCACTACAGTTCCTCATTCCGTGGTGACTCCCCCTCCCCAACCATAGAATTCGCTGCTACTTCATAGCTGTAATTTTGCCACTGTTATGAATCATAATGTAAATATCTGATAGGTGACCCCTGTGAAAGGGTCTTTCAAGCCCCACAGGGGTCACAACCCACAGGTTGAGAACTGCTGCTGTAGAGACCTGGAGAGAAAGTGAATGAGAAGCAATTCGTGTCTCTTTACAAGTTAGAGACAATGTTTTTGTAAGCGAAGAAGTAAAAATAGCTCACTTCTAAGAAAGCCAACATTTGTACAGAAGTCATTAGATGACATCTGTTCACTTATGGAAAATTTGAGGTAAACAGCATGATCCGGGCCAAGCCAAGGGAAACACCAATTAGTATTATTTAGACTACCACACCGCCATACTCCCCTGCACAGTACACAAACACCAAATCCTTCTCCCGTTTAACACTGCTGCTCAATAAAAACACACCCAGTTCTTCTTTAATCCCAGTGTACGGGTCAGTTCAGGAGCCAGTGCCCTGGATCAGTGACTGCACGTCTGAGGCTTCAGTTTCAAACGGGTCAAATTCAGTCTGAAAACGTTAAAAGCAAAGTGCCAGAAGAAACTAACATCGAAGCTGAAATACTGTGTTGTTCTGAGCAGTATGGTAGCTGCTCACACAGTCCTGAGCACTCTATCACCCACTTGCCCCTCTGCCCAGAGCACACACACTGTGCGCACCACCTGCCCACTAGTCATTCAGCATCCCTCTCAGGTATCACATGGGTGATGTGGAACCACAGTGCTGTGTTTCAAGTGACCCTTCGGGAGGAACCCAGTGCTGTGTCCATGCCTATGTCATTAATCTCGCTTCATTTGTGTGGGCTTTGCATCAACTAGGTCATCCCAAGAACCAGTATTTTGAGAGACAAAGAGACGAAATTCATCTAACTTTTATAAGCATAGCTTGCTACAATTGGTCTACTTTATTGCCGATCATCATTACTTTCCAAGTGTGCGGTCTATGTGTTGAACTTTATCATGGGCATACATACATGGTGGGGGGGGGGTACTTAGTATGTGTTGAGTTTGACATTGTCTTCCGCTTTAGGAATCCACCAGATGTTGAAATGCATTCTCCATGGGCAGGGGAAGGGGCTCTGTAACGTATTGAGTGCCAATATTGGTAGGCTCCTTTGACAGGGTTGGCATTTTATCAGTGAAAGAAGCAAAAAGGGAGAAGAAAGTGGGGTGGGATGGCGGGCAAGAAAGACAAAAAGGAAGGAAGCTGTGTGGAAGGAAGAGGCGGGGAGAGTAACTCGGCTGCTGAACACGGGCCCTCGTGTCACAGGCTGTCCAGAGCAAAGTCTGTAACATCCGTTCAAAACACCCGAAGTGTGCATGTCAAAACCAGGGTCCAGTCATGCTCTAGTGAAGGCACTGAGCACCTCAGAGAGAAGAAGAATGCTGGAATATGGACACGGTAGGTGAACAAACATTCGTGTCCCTTCCCTTTAAGTCAGGTTCTCAACCTTCCTAATGTTGCAACCCTTTAATCCAGTTTCTCATGTTATGGTGACCCCCCCCACCATAAAATTATTTCCTTGCTACTTCGTAATTGTTATTTTGGAACTGTTATGAATCATAATGTAAATACCTGATACGCAGGATTCTGACATGCGACCCCCCCCAAAGGGGTCACAACCCACAGGTTGAGAAGTGCTGCTCAGTGCACCTCTGGGCACAGTCCAGCGCAGTGCAGCGCAGCACAGCCAGCAGGTACAGGAAGGCTCCCTGACAGGCAGAGAGAAGAGGGAACAGAATCCTCAAGACTTGACGGAAAATCTTTTGGTGGGTTCTCTGGGTTTTCCTTTTTTACCGTTGTTTTTGGTTTTGTTCTTTGTTTTGTTTCTGGTTTTGTGTTGTGTTGGGTTGTGTTTTTTGTGAGACAGGGTCTGGTGATATAGTTCTGGTTGGCCTGGAACTCAGAGAGATCCGCCTACTCTTGCCTCCCAAAGTCTCGCATTAAAGGCTTTTGCGCTCCATGTATTTTGAGCTGAGTGATATTCAGCCACTCAGAAATGTCACCAAACACAACAGAGGACAGGAGAGGAGGAACGGGAAAGGCTGCTTTCTCTAGATGAAGAGCCCATGGAGCTAGCCCAGCAAGATAGAAATCTCTTACGCCGATAACTACCTGAGCTGAGTGAAACCGTGGTCACCTCTCCATCAGCACCAGCCGCAGCAAGGCCAGCAGAGAACAGAAAGCCTGGATGTGGTTCCCCAATGACAGGGTGGGGGGACAATCCAGGGCATAAATCCCTGGCTGTTGGTATGGCAACATATCTGCTTGACATGCTGAAGTGGCTGGGGTAGCCCCTGCCGACTAGTAGTTGGTGTAGTAGACTTTGGAAAGAGCAGAGCTTGGAGGAAGCTGCGGAAGATAATCTCTGACCTCACCTGTAAAGTCCCAGACAGACCCCCACCCAGCCCACAAACGGAACTGGAGAATGAATGGTTACAAGAGGTTTAGAGTGAACTGCGGTGTGGAACACCATCGAAAAAGGAGGAGGCAGACCAAAATGTACTGGGTGGGAGTTACAAATTAACCTGTCTTTATAATCACGACCCACACACACACGCAACAAAGGCCTGCCCATGAAGTCTAGAGGGAGTCCCTGGCTGTCAAAATAGAGATGAGCAGGTACTAGATCCAAACAGAGCTGATGGCTATTAAAATAGAAGATAGCATTAAATTAGATCAAGGAGGAGCTAGAGTCTCATAACATAATCCCTAAAATACATAGGGCATTATTAAATAATGCTTGCTATATGACAAACAAGCAAAGTCCTAACGTAAATTAAAAAATCAACAGATGCCCATATCAGAATGACTGAGAGTTCAAATGTCTGGCAAAGACGTTAAAGCAACCACCACAACAGTAATAACCACTCTTAAAACCAATGGGGGAAATAAGAAATACCAGAAAAAAAGAGAGGACATAATGAGCTAAATAGAAATTATAAAACCAAAAATACAGCACCTTATTTTTCTAAAGCCCCTCCTGGTCTTCCTTTTTGTCACACTGAGTTGGCAGGTGAGCAAAGGCTGAGGAAGAGAAACATCCCAATCTAAATCACAGAAAACAAATGGAACGTAGAATTCATGGGACACGAGGGACCGCCAGGGCGATAAAAAAGATGGAACTTGTTGGTCATCAAGGTCCAAAGAAGGAAGAGAAGCAGTACAGGGCTGTGAAGAATGTCTGAAGAATTGAATTCTGGAATGTTCCCAGTTGGGGGAAAATACCTAAAACTAAAGAAACACAAGAAGACACATGACAAGCACATGAAATCCAAAGACAAAGAAAGATCCAAAGATGAGCTAGAGAGAAATCATGTTCCACCTACTTGGAAAACAACCTGGAAGACAGTGGCCAGTAGAGTTCTTGTCTGAAGCCACAGAGGACAGAGAAGAAAATGGGACAGGATGCTTCTGACGCTTGAAGAAAAGGGCCACTAACCCGGCACAGTCTTCTCTATTCAGCACAGCACCCTTCCAAAATCAGGCCATTCTATGTGAAGCAAGACAAAGAATTTGTCTAAAGAACCTACCATCAAGGGAAGACAAAAGAAGTACAATTTAAAAAGGAAGGGAGGGAGGAAGGGAAGGTGGGAGGGAGGGAGGAAGGGAAGGTGGGAGGGAGGGAGGGTGGAAGGGAGGATGGGGGGAGGGAGAAAGGGAGGGAGGAAAACAGAACACTGTAACCGAAGATGGCTTCAAACTCCAGAAGGGAAGGAAGAATAACACAGTGGCCAGACATAGGGGTGAGGGTACCAGAACAGCCTTCTAATGAAGTTCTTTATAAATGTTCTGTGGTTGAAATGAAAACTGCATCCTATGATATGGTGTTCGGCATATTTAAGATAGGCAAGAGGGTTGGAAAATCTAAATGGAGTTAAGGTTTGCACGTGTCACTACGAGGGGTAACATGCTGGTCTCAGTAGATGGCGATAAAATAACAATCAGGACAGGAAGGCAGAGACAGAAAAGACAGAAATTAGAGACCTATAGATAAATCAGCATGGAAGGCTGGACAATATTCTGATGACTCGTAGGAAGGAAGGAGGGACATGGAACAAGGAACAGCAGAAATGAAAATCACGTAAATAATAAATTGTCAAACTACAGCCCTAAGATGCCAATAACCACTCTTAACACAGTCAAAATCCAACAAACGCACCAGTAAGCTGCTAAGAATCTGGCAGGATGGAGTTTTTTAACGACCCAACTATATATTATCTATAAGAAACTCACTTTGTATATAATAATGATGGCATAATGAAAGCAACATGGTAAAAAGAATACATCTACTAAGCTAATAGTATATTAACAGCTGTTTCTAAAGGTATGACTTCATTAACATAAGACAAAGTGAACTTCAGATCAAAGAAAATTATGAGAGTTGTGGAGAATAATTCCACCAAGAACAGGAAGGAATTCTTGATGTGTAAGGGCCAAACAGCAGAACTCAAAACACTTGAAGCTAGAGCTGATTTTTTTTTTTCAATTGAAAGGAAGTACGGACTTTTGCTGTAGTGTATGCTGAGGGAGTTCGTAGGCTCTCTCAGAAGCTGGCTGGCGATCTCTGAAGTGGTCAAGAAAGCAAGCGATTTTAAAGGCCATGAATCGGAGGCTGGAACTGGCAGGGCAGTGCCTATGGAGTCCTCCTGTGTGCTCAGCTTTAGAAGTCATGGTTTCTTCTCTGCATTCTCCTTGATCACAAGGTGGGGTTGCAAGAAGTTTTAGCATTCTTGGTGTGCTAGAACTCCCTTTATAGAATGCGCTAAGCATGTGCTCGTGGTCTGCAGCTTGGATTTTTATTTTCTCTTTAGCTCCTCTGAGAAGCACAAGTTTTAACTCAGAGACTGTCAATCAATGCATTTGCTAATTGAGCTTCAAAATTACGTGCTAATCCCAGTCATATACAGCAAAACAGAGTTCTGAGCATAGTGAGTACTTCCATATGATACTTAAAAAAAAAAAGCCTACGCCCTGTGTGCCATTCGTCTTTTGAAGGACAAGCCTCCCTTGGTTATTCCTAGAGTGGAAAAACCCTGTTAAAGCTATCTAGGACATCACTCTGGTGCTGGCAAGGGAAGTTTCTTGGGAGCCAAGGGTTACTCAATACACTTGCTGAGTCCTGGGATGGACATCACAGCGTATCATCTGACAACACAGAGAAAACCCAATAATGAGGCCAACAGGGCCACCTCCCTGTCCTGTTCCACTCAAGGGACTCACAGTGCTGGACTGAGGAAGAAGCCACAGTTGGCTGAGTACATCATCAGTGTTCCTTAGCATGTGCACAGATACACCTGAGTGTCTATTCATGATGTTTATCAGTAGAACAACGTAATAAATAGTCGGGAATTCATCCCACGGTGTAGCCTGGGTTGTCCTCTTTGTAAAAGTGTTCAGTAATCTTTGAAGTGCCAGGCTCTACATATATTAATGAGAACCCCTCAGACATCAGCAACCTTAGGCCAGTTGCACAGTGGGAAACACTGAGGAAAATAGACCTCTCATAAACAGGACTGAACAGAGCTTGCTAGAACGTAGCCACCAGCCACTCCACGCTTCCCTTCCCTGCTCAGGGCATGGAAATGCTTTCCTGGCTCTACTGCTAGAAGCTGTTAATGCATCCCAGAATGTGTTTATAGAACATTCAGCACAGTGCTCCACCTCCAGACTTGTGAACGGTGATGCTTGCCACATGCTGGGCCTCCCAAGAGTGGGAAGGAGGGTTGCAGGGTCAGGCCAAAGCCATCACGCTACCATCAAAGGCAAAGGCCACAGAACCTGGCCTGAGAAGTAAGGCCACTGTGCAGACCCTCACATTCACAAAGGGGTCTGGGAGGGTCTGATTCCATGATGGAGCCATGGCTGGAGGGAGGGTGACTTGCAATTGTGCCTTCAACCAGGGCCCTGTGGATGCTCTGCAATTCTCCATGTGAAGTGTTTGTTCTGGAAGGAATTTGGTTTGAGTGTCCACGGGGTCTTGAATTTACTTTGCTCTGCCCTCCCTATACACCCCAATCTCCCTTAATATGAGCAAACAGTGGCCAACAAATAGGCACTCTTTCCTACAGGACAGCCCATGCCAATCCCACTCAGGCTGGCTCTTCCTACCTACCACCTTCTTCAGTTTTCAGGCCCAGAAAATGAGTGGGTCATCTGTTGACCTCACAAAGAAAAGCAAGCTTGCAAGAGGAAAGAAGGAATTTGCAGGCCATGCCTTTACGCCAGCAAAAGATCCCCATGATGGTATTTTCCAGGTCACCCAGTGTCCTGTCTTCCAACCCATCCCAAGTAGCACCAGCGAGTTTTGCTTTTAACTACACCACCTCTCCCTTCACTGGTATAGTACTTTTGAACTCTAGCATGTACTGGTCTCTCTTTCATAAATTACAGATTCAGAAGATCTGTTTTATAATACAGTTTAAAATCTACTCCTCTGTGAGCCACACTGGCCCTGAGAGCTCCACACCCTTGAAGCAGAGAAGGTGGCTAAGGGGGATTGCGCCCAAGGGTGACAGCCTCAGTGTGAATCCCTGGAACTCAGGCAAAGCCAGGTGCATCATCACATGTCTAATTCCAGAGCTCCTGCAGCAAGGTAGGAAGTGGAGAAAAGGAAATTTCCAGGAGCTCTCAAGCCAGCTAGCCTGAAGAAAACAGAGAACGACCAAGAGACCCTGCCTCAAACAAGGTAGAAGGTGAAAACTGCATGGGAAGTTGTCCTCTAACATCCACACAGGCGTTGTAACACATGACACCCACAACTACATTCACAACACACACACACACACACACACAGCATACATACATAAACATCATATACACACAGAACAACAACAAAACCCTCCTCACTCTGATGATAGCAGCAGCCGATTCTATTTGGATTTGAGGGTGGCAGAGATGAAAATGTCCACACTGAAAGCTTTAAGAGCATGCTAACAGGGCTCTCCAGGGCTACTAGTGAACAGCCTGGTAGTGAAGAGGGTCTCAGGAACAAAGATGCCTCATAGTCAATTACCAGAACTGCTGGAACAACTACCAAGCGATCTAGAGACAGGATCAGTGGCAAGGGATCAGGAACATCTAGGCCTGTAATTCCTCTTAAACAGAGCATTGCCTTTGCTTACAAAAATAGCCAGGCCAGCAAATGGTGGAGCTGAGCTCCTAAGAGCAGGACATGCAGAAGCAGGAGACAGATTACTCCTCAGTATGAGACTACACAGAGGAAGGGAGAGAGGGAGAGAGGGACGGACGGAAGGAGGGAAGGACGGAAGGAAGGAGGGAGGGAGGGAGGGAGGGAGGGAGGGAAGGAAGGAAGGAAGGAAGGAAGGAAGGAAGGAAGGAAGGAAGGAAGGAAGGAAGGGCACCATGAAGAAATGGGGGAGAGAACCACCTGCTCCAATTCAGAGGAATGTAACTAAATGCCAAATACAATAATTGATAAAAATGTTAAATTGCCAGATACCTTCAGGGTACAAGTGACATTAAGCCTTTTCATACAAATCCAAAAATTAAAGCATCAAGACCATATCCTCAAAAGAGGTAATAAATCAGAAATCCATAGCAAGATAACTTAATTGTTTGAAAAATTAGAAAACATTCTCCTTTGCCCTCCCTGTCAGCTGTCTGATTTCTGGTCATATGAAAGTCTGTAGGACACAAAAGTTGCCCAACGTGATCTGTGAAGCACAAGAACTTAATTACTTGTGTAAACTAATAACTACAGCAAAGGGGGCTGTGAGGCCAGAGGGACGGCTCGGTGGTTAAGAGCGCTTGCTGCTCTTGAGAAAATCAGTTCCCAGAACCCACAGTGAGAGTCTCACAGCCTCCTGTCACTCCGGTTCCAGAGGATCTGACACTGTCATCGGGCCTCTGTGAGCACCTGCGTGTGTGTGTGCGCGCACACACACACACACACACACACACACACACACACACACACAGAGAGAGAGAGAGAGAGAGAGAGAGAGAGAGAGAGAGAGAGAGAGAGAGAGAGAAATTAAGTAATTGCCAAAGAAATACTTCCCCCAAAACATTCTGTGTCTCTTTTACATCATTGGCAAGTTCTTTCAGACTTTCAAGGAATTGGTTGTTTCTCTGCTTCTTAAGCTGACTGGAAAAAAGGGAAAGTGATGAAAAGGGTGCCCCTGTTCATTTTATGAGGTTAGTAAATCCTTGATATAAAAACCTGGAAAACGCAGTGTGAACTAACATCTCTTATGGATTCAGATGCAGCAATTTTCAATAAAATATTTTCAAACCAAATCCAGCTGAACACTAAACCCACAATACCCCATGGCCAACCACAGCTACTGCCAGGAACACAAGAAAGATTCAATACTAGAAAACCTATTAATATGATTCTGTATGTTACAGAAGAGTTTAAAAGAAAAAGGTGTGATGATCTAAACAGCATTGAAGAACTCCGATGAGCAAGCGTGCCGGGAATTCCAGGTTTGCACACCCACCAGGTTTGCACACCCATGATGGGCAGCAGGTGGTTCCCTTACAACTAAACAGTGACCTGTCAAAATCAGGACTTGTCCTAGAATCTCGAAACCAACTGTGGATTGCAACACACACGTGTAAACAGAGAACAGGGTCAATTAATAAGAACAGTGTGAATTGAGCCTGCAGGCGGGCCTTGAGTTAACTGGTTACATCTTAATCATCCACTTTTTCATGAAAGCATTTGGACTGGAGTAACATAGAATGGAAAAGATGAGACAAAGTATCAGGGTACATTACTCATATGAATGGTAGTATTTTCTGAAATCTTTTAAGTAATATGAAGAAGTATTTATTTAGTCATGAGGTCAAAGGCTTTGCCTCCCATGGGTGATAGTGAAAAGTCTAAGCAAGCAGCACATTTGACCCAGAGGACTTAGGGAAATTGCTTTCCACATTTTTATTGCTACAGAATTTGTTTAAGATCAACATCGGAGTCACATGTGAGACAGGAAGAAGACTCAAAGCTTCTACCTATCTTGTATGGAACTCTATCTCGTGAAGTAAAACTAAGGTAGATCACAAAGTGAGCCCTGACTACAATCATTGTCTACTTTTCCCAAACCTGGCAGTATTAATTTATCAAAGTCTTGGAAATGTAGTTATGATGCTCCCTGGAGCTCACTGAAAAATCCCAGCTCTGCCACAATAACGGTATTAGACTATTTTCAGAAATAGTCTAATATTTACTTCTTCCCTTTGCCCCCTACACACAGTCTCTCAGAGAGGAGCACACTGAATTGAGCTTGATCATATGACTAGGTTTGAGCTCAAGGAAGGTGTGGATTCAATTGCAGCTTGATGCATCTGGGAAGAGGGAACCTCCACTGAGGAACTGTCTATATCTGATTGACCTGTGGTCATGTCTGTGAGTCAGTTTCTTGATTATTAATTGATGTAGAAGGGCCCAACCTATTGTTAAGAGGTACCATCCCTGGTCAGGTGGGCTGTGTAAGAAAGGTAACTGAGCCAGTCAGTAAACAGTGTCCTATGGTCCCTGCTTCAGTTCTGGCCTCCAGCTTCCTGCCCTGATCCTCCTCAGTGATTAACTACTATTACCTGGAAGTGTAAGATGAAATAAACACTTTCACACCCAAGTTGCTTTTTGTCAGTGTTTCATCCCAGCAACAGACAGCAAAGCAGGACAGTCGGTGAGGACACTCCCTCGTCCCCCTTTCCCTCCAGTTATGTGACATCCACAGAAACAGCGCCTGCAGAAGAAGCCGTTTCCGTCATCATCAAGAAATGAACATTCTCCAGTTAGCCTCCTGGTCCAAAGAGAAGCGATACATGAAGAAAAGCTCCATTGAAAAAAGAAGAAGGGGCTGGAGAGTGATGGCTCAGTGGTTAAGAGCACTGGCTGCTTTTCCAGAGGACCCGGGTTCAGTTCTCAGCACCCACAGAGCAGCTCACACCTGTCTGTAACTCCAGTGTCAGGGGATCTGATACCTTCACACCAATGCACGTAAAATAAATTTAAATAAATCATTAAAAAAGAAGGACATCCATCAGAACAGAACCCTAACAAAAGCAATATGCACAGATGTTTAAAATAGAAAAAAAAAAAAACAAGACTGTGGCTAAAGAACAGTATCATGATCTAGACATGAAATACCCCCCAAGGCTCATGTGTTGGTCACCAGACAGCAATTCAGAGGTGGGGCTTCCTGAAAGTTATTGGATCCTAGGGTCTCTGAGTGCATCCGTGGGTTAATATATCAATAGATTTGTACTTTGGTGCCATTATTGGGAGTTAATGAATCTTTAGGAGGTGGGGCCTCACTGAAGAAAATAGGTCATTGGGGACATGTCCCGGAAGCATATAGCTTGTTCATCTCACCCAACCCAGCTTCCTGGTCTCTATGAGGTGAGCAGCTTCTTCTGCCACATGTTCCCACCACCACCATGGATATCCTGCTCCACCTCAGGTCCAAAGCAATAGAGCATCTGACCTTGAGCTAAAAGCCTCTGAAGCCCTGAGCCAGTGCATGTCTCTCCTCTTTTAAGTTGATTTTCTTTTTTCCACATGCACATTTTCCCTTCATTCTCAGCAATAAAGACATAAAAAGAATCCCTAATCTAACACACTATGAAAAGACAACGCTCCCTCTTCACCCTGTTCCTTTCACCCATTCCAGCCTCCAGTGGTGTCCCTCAGTGGCAGGCCATTTTATACACCTAGCCAAAAGAAACTGCCACAAGGTCTCCCCTCCCAGTCCACGAACCTTGCCATTTTGGGCTTCAATCTGGAGCCTCTCTGGAGGCAGTAACCACTTCTTCCAAGAACCACTCAGGGTTCCCAATTTCACCAAATCATTGACAAACCTGTATTTATCAAACCTCCAAGAAGCAGGGGAGGTCCCACCACAGGAGACTAAGCATGCAACAAAGCAGCCACAACTTTCCAGGAATGCATTAGCACAAGAGGAGGCAAGAGATCAACTAATTGAACAGATTCTGACACGTTTCAATACTTAAAAAGAAAATCAGGCCAGAAGAAAACCTAGGTGTGCATGTGTTTCCTCTCAATATGATATTATTTCTAAATATGATGCAAAGGCAGAGTGTTCAAAAGAGATTCCCGGAGGAGACTACTTAAAAGTTTCAATGTTGGTACATCAAAACCATGTGTAAAAATATAATACAAATGATGCCTTAGGGTTGCTATTTCTGTGAAAAGACACCATGACCATGGCAACTCTTATAAAGGAAAAACACTTAATTGGGATGGCTTACATTTTTCAGAGGTTTAGTCCATTATCATAGTGGCATGCAGACAGACAAGGTACTGGCTACATCTTGATCAGAAGGCAACAGGAAGTGGACTGAGACACTAGATGAGGCTTGAGCACATATGAGACCTCAAAACCCGCCTCCACAGTGACACACTTCCTCCAACAAGGCCACACCCACTCCAAAGCCACACCTCCTAATAGTGCCACTCCCTTTGGGAGCCATTTTCTTTCAGGCCACCACAAATGACAAAATTGGGAAATTATTTGTAATATGTAAGTGATACAGGGTTAATCTTCGTTTATGAAGAATACATACAAATTGATACAGAATTCATAACATCAAAAGAGAACATGGAGATTAAATTTTATTTTTCAATTTCAAATGTCTTGTGTGTGTGCTGTATATAAATCTGTATGTGTGCACGTGTGTGCACATGTGTATACGTAGATGGAGGCCAGAGATCAACCTCAATGTCTTCCTCAATCATTCTCCACTTTAGTTTTTGAGACAAGGTCTCTCTCTAAACCTGGAACCCACCAAATGGACAAGACTAGCCAGTGAGTGAACACAGAGATCCTTGTGTCTCCACTCACCCTCCTCAGTGCTGGGATTACAAATGCACAACTCCATGTTCATCTTTCTATGTGGGAGCTAGAAGCCTGAGCTCAGTTCTTACGCATGCACAGCAAGACCCTATCCATTGAGCCATCCCCCTGGTCCCAGACGTCTAATGTATTAAGGATAAAATACAGAAAAGCAATAATACAAATGGTCCAAAAGTATTTCTAGGACTATCTCACTAAGCCAAACTAAGTAATCACTCCTGCCTGCAGTACCAGCACTTGGGAAGCCGAAGAGGATGGGCATGTGTTCGAGTCTGCACTATACAATAAATTCAAGGCCAGCCTGGACACTTTTAGGAAGATAATTTGATAATAGAAATCAAAAACCTTAAATTTTCATATCAATTTGACCCCAAAATAATGTCTAACCAAAAACTTTTTTTCTATAACTCTATTTCAATCAGATAATCACAGACATGCACCAAGATGGTCCCACAGGCCCAGCTCCAGGAGACTTTGAAATAGGAAGAAAACCTGGAGGAGAACCTAATGCTCAGCCTCGAAGAACTAGCTAATGAAGTCTCATATATTCAAATGATGCGATGTTATAAATGCAGGAAATATTATTAGAATAAAATACTCCTCACATTGTTCAAATTTTTAATTATCAAAGTGAGCATTATGTCTTTTCCTGTGTTTGAGAGTGTGTGTGTGTGTGTGTGTGTGTGTGTGTGTGTGTGTGTGTACACATATGTGTTCATGCATGTGGAATCCAGAGGTTAGCCTAGAGTATTGTTATTCAGTCATTGTTCACACCCCGACTTTTTATTTTGAAAAAGGGTCTCTCACTGGTCTAGGACTGACCAAATAGTCTAAGCTGGCCAGTAAGCCCCAGAGATCTGCCTGACTCCCCATCCCCGGGGCTGGGATCACATACATACGCCATCATACCTGACATTTTTATGTGGGTTCTGAGGGTAAAGCACAGGTCCTTCATGCTTGATGTGTATTGCAAAACCTTTGCCAACTAAGCTATCTCTTCAGTCCGTTATCACTTCTTTAAACAAACATACACGCTAATATTCCATACTGAGTTGTGCTGCTGTTGCTTTTAACTCAGAAACACACACACACACACACACACACACAATCACTCACACATTCACACACACTCACACAAACACACACCACGCACACCCTCACTCACTCACACATTCACACACACTCACACAAACACACTCACACACACACACAGAGAAGTAAGTTCAAAAGAGAGGACTTTACTAAATTGTAAATTACTTTTATTAATACAATAGCTAGTCTTCCTGATTTTAAAAGTACTTTCAAAGGAAAATTCTATTAAGTGTCTAAATGAGTGCTTGGAGAACAGATGGATTTCTGCGAATTTGGCCACAATAATTTATAGCATACATTGGCTGGAGCTGTTCGGCACTGACAAATTCCAGGAAGTAATTGCATAAAATACTTGGAGAGGAAATTGCTTTATGCTTCCATGCTATTTATGGAAATTAGCATCTTTGTAAAAATAAACCAAGAACGATCACGATCGTAAACCCTGAACTGTAGCCTCCATGCTGCTAGGCGTGCGCTTTCAGCCCGTCAGTGACGGTGGAGGAACACTGACTGCTTAATTCGCTCCTGTTATGAAACAATTACATAGGATTGTAGTTTTCTTCTTCCCCTTGTATCTCTACTGTCTTGCTTTCTTTCAGAAGCATCCCACGTGGAGTTCAGATACACTGAAGTGCCGTTCGTGGAGAAAACTTCCTTGTCATTCCATTTCCTGCCAAAGACCGCACATACCCTGTTTTCAGCAGCTCAGCCTTCTCCAATCCCCATCAGCCCCTCAAACCTTGTCCTTTGAAGTGAACCAGACATTTCCCAGGGTCAAGGTGAACTTTCAAGTTTTTGCCCTAAGCCTAATTCAAAACCTGCAGGGATTTTCTATTTTTCTATTTTTCTCAATTCCACTTAATCCTTTACCATATTTTGTCTCCCTCTAAGCGGGTTCTTAAGGGTTCCTGCCTTCATCTCATCTTGTTGACAGTTAGCTTCCCACCTCTGCAACCCAGGCCAGGACGCATCACTACCATAGTGCCAGGAACCTCCCAAGCATCATCTGCTCCAGTGAGTCCCAGCACCCCACAGAGTCCTGATAGTGCTTCCCAACACCTGATCGATATTCCAAAGACTCTGTGCTGCCTAGTTCCTAGGGTGCTCTTCCAGCCCTTCTTCACAGCAGCCACAAACTGCCCCTGCTCATTTTTACCTCTTGGCCTTTCCTGCCATGTTTCTACTCTTCACATGCATGGTGTCCATGGAAACCCAGAGGAGGAGACAGATTTGAGAGGTATTTCATGACCAAGTGGGTACAGAGCAAGGACAACAGAAAAGGCATTTAGAGTATCCCTGGCGTCAATGGCTGGTTGACAATGAACCAAGGAGAGAGAGAGAGAGAGAGAGAGAGAGAGAGAGCATGAATATGAATAGATGGCTGGTGAATAAAGCACTTTCTGTGCCAGAATGAGGACCTGCCTTCAGAGCCTCAGCACCCAGGAAAAAGGCTGGCCATGACAGTACAGCAGTTTATAATCCCAATCCTGGGGGTGTGGGGACAGGAGCATCCCTGGCCAGCCAGGCTAGTCAACCAGAAAACTCCAGATACAGTGGGAAACCCTGTCTCGGAAAATAAGATGTAGAGCAATTGAAGAAGACACCTAATGTCAACCTCTGGGGACACACACACACACACACACACACACAGAGAGAGAGAGAGAGAGAGAGAGAGAGAGAGAGAGAGAGAGAGAGAGAACAAAAACAAAACAAAACATATGCATTTGTGTGTTCATAGCTCTACTATAACCTGAAATAAGTTTTTGTGAACTAAACTCCAGGTTCCCCAGGGCCAGTTACACTTCTGAAAACTCCACGGGAGAAGCCATTCTCTGTCTCTCCCATCTTCTAGAGGTTTCCAGCAGCCCTTAGCTCCTGGCTGCATCACTCATCCAGCTTCCTTGGTGGCCTCTTCCGCTTCCTCTGCTTTGCTTCATCCTGGGTCCCACTTATGAGAAGGGCTTGGACAACCTCCCCAACTCAACATCTTGCCCTGCATGGCAAAGTCTCTTTTGTCATATACGGAACATTGATGGGTTCTAGGAACTAGGCCATGGACATATTTGGGAGACATTATTCAGCCTGCCACACTTCTCAGAGGTTTCTATACCTCTGACCCAGTGTTTCCTTCAATATTATAGTGATCAAAACAATAGATGCTTGGAGGGGTTCGAGAGCAACTGCTGTCTTCAGTAAGAAAATCAGGTCCCCAGGGAAGACCCAAAGCACAGCAGCTCCCAGGGCCTAATTGGCAGGAGCAGGGGCCTTTCTACTGCTTGAGTGGGAGGAGCCTTCAGCTTCCCCCAGTCAAGCCCTGTGCCTATCCCAGTAACTTGTAACCAGTAATTATAAGAGTTCACACTTTCCATGATTTAATAAGGAGAATCTCATTTTTGTTAATTAGCTGAAATACACTAGATAGCTGAAACACCCGTATAGCTCAGCCTCACACGTCTGTTAGTCTTCCACCAACCACCTTGTAGCCTACTCATGAGGCAAGGGGAGCGAGACTGAGGGACACCTTCAGCCCCATCCCAACGTTAAAATCATAATACAGATGGGCAACTTCTTACAAAGCTCCAGTGAGCCTGGGGGAAACACCAGAGAAAACCCTGTCCACTTCTGCAAGAACCTCCTTTGAGAAGATCAGCCTCTACCCAGAACAGTTTGCATCTGGGCTCCTCTGCTCATGTCTCTTGAGCGCCCCCTACAGCTCCATAGCAGAATATGCAGGCACAATGCTAATTTCAAGCCTTTAAACCAGCAGCCACCACAGAGTTGACCTTCATTGCCCACATCCTTGCTTTGTTCCACATTTTCCACGTCACGGTGCATTGCCTCCTGAAAACAACTCTGCGAGGTGGGCAATGTCGTGTGTCCCTCTCTTCAAGTGAGGAGACAGGTGTGATGCACAGATGAGTGACCCAGCCATACACACACAGGGGTGGTGCTGGGATTCCAGCAGGGGGTGGCATGGATGACTGAAACCACTGCCCAGGCATTGGATGTTATGCCAGTCCATGCGCACTACACTGATGCATGGGCACAGCACTGCCATGGGCACACAGATACCGGAAAATCCAGAGGTCACTCGCGATTCAAGCTGGGCAAATGCTCCCTTGGAACAGAAGGCAGCGGACGACTCAAAGCACACAGAGATGGTGGAGAGGGGAAAAGGCAAAAGGAAACACTCTGTCTTAGAGGCTCAGCCCCACCTGACCAGGAAGGAATATCTCCGAAGCTCTTGTATTCTATTTTAGATCTTTGGTGAGATGGAAAAGTAAACCATCTTGCTTTTACAACAGCACTGCACCATGCTGCCCAGAGGAACCCTAAACCATGCCCCTCAAAACCATAACTTTTGTGGTTTTTTTTAAGATTTATTTTATTTTAAATTATATGTATTCCTGTGTCTGTGGGGTGTGTGTGCGTGTGTGTGCGTGTGTGTGTGTGTGTATGTGTGTGTCTGTGTGTGTGTGTGTCTGTGTGTGTGTGTGTGTGTGTCTGTGTGTGCACATGACTGCAGTTGCCCATGGAAACCAGAAGAGGGCGTCATAGCCTCAGGATCTGCGAGTTACCCCAGATTCTGGGAACTGAACTCAGTTCCCTGCAAGGACAGCAGAAATCTTGACCGCTGAACTTCTCTCCATCCTCTTAGCCTTTGTTCTAACAAAATCTACCCATTTAAAATATGGTTACAGAGGAGCACTGTAAAACGGGACAAAGGGAATGATGTTCCTCACTAATCAGTTGTGTGTGAGCCACAGAATTGATGGGGTACTGAAAATGGCTTAAAGACAGCAAATCCACGAGAACAGAGCAAGAGGCAGGGGCCTCCGCTTCAGTTATCCCGAGTGTAGATTTTCATCCATGCCTGCATGCTTGTTTAACAGACTTAAGCCCTTAAGTACTAGGCTGTCTGCTAAGACCATGAGGGCGCACAGACCACAGCCAGAAGGGAACTCCTCGGGGAAGTGTTGTCTTGTTCTAAGTCACATAAGACGCTGCACGGGATTAGCAGCCACCCTCAGGCCACGGTATTAACAGAAATGTTCCCTACATTTTTAGGTCAGGGCCCACACACTTCTTGGCTGGATGCAGCGGCAAACATATTTGTCTGGATTTCGCTTTGTTATAAACCAAAGGGTTGTAGAGGAAATCTGGATGTTCCAGCTATCTTGAAACGTAAGAAGGCCCAGCAATCCTGGGCTTGCATTCCTACTTAACAATGACAAGCCGGAGTCAAGCGAGGACTGTTCTTAGTGAGGGGAAATTGGGTTCCACCTCTTGCCATCTCTACCACTCCCCGCTGTCTCTTCAGCAATACCAGCAGCTTGCCTTTGAGTTTGCCCAGTAGACAGATAAGCACACAGTCTACGAGCTCAGCTTCTCAGGCTAGGTGAAAAAGACAAGCGTCTAGACCAGTGTTTCTCAACCTGTGGGTCTCGACCCTTCGGGGTTGAATGACCTTTTCACAGGGGTCGACTAAGACCATCGGAAAACACAGATATTTACATTGATTCATAACAGCAGCAAAATTACAGTTATGAAGTAGCATGGGTCACCACACGAGGAACCGTATTAAAGGGTCGCAGCATTAGGAAGGTTGAGAACCGGTGGTCTAGAGAGGCCTGCTCAATAGTGGGGTGTGCTAACAGAGTAAATTCAGAACACTCACTTAGTGGCTAAGCTAGGGTAGAAATCAGGCTCCTCCTGAACTCTAACACGCAGCCTCTCCTGGGCTCTTGCAGACAGCCACTGTAGTCAGAAAAGACAGGGTCCACCCAAGCCCCAAGTCACGAGTGGTGGACGGGTCCACGGTGGTACCAAGTTCCTGGCCTTTGAATCATCCTTACATGGCATGCCCCAAGTTCTCAGTGTCCCCCATTCTATTACCTGCAGAAGACCAGGGAACATAAAGACCATCCATGTCAGCAGCCACCAGGGTCCTGTCCAGGAAGCCATAGGGTCCAATATCCCAGGAGCCTCGCTCACAGCCTACAAAAAAAGGAAGAAAAGGCCTAGTTTCCAACCAGCTCCGGCTCCAGAGACTGAGTCTGTGAGCTAAGAAACCAATCGGAGGGCAGGGACCCTGAAGCCAGGCAGTGTCTCAGAAAGGTTTGTGTTGGCCCAGGATGGGATTGCCTGCGGCAGAATGGAGGCGATCTGGGGCTCCCTTTAAGATGAGTCCACCAAGACTGGGGAGGGGGCAGGGACTACCCCCCACTCCCGTCAGCAACTCATACCTCCACCTCTCCAGAAGTCGAGACACCCCTGCACCAGCCACCTCCCAGCCTGCTTGTCAGCACCAGGGTGTGGCTTTTGGCATTGTCTGGGGACGCCAGCCTACAGACAAGGGTTAGGGCACCTGCCAGCTTAGGCTCCTCGAGGCAAAAATGAGTCTAAAACCAAGTAAACTACACCAGAGAGGGTAGGAATCCTCCTAAGGTCACACAGCAAAACAGTGAATCTAGGATTGGAAAGCAGACAGTTTGAGGCATTTCTCACTAGACACACAGAGTGCCCTCTGCTTCCAGACCTGCGGCTAAGAGAGCTCTGGGAGGCACAGTCTTTCAGAGTGTAGTCTCTTAAAGGTGAGGAAGAACGTCGCCCAAGAGGGCGACGGGGACTTTTTTTTTTCTCCCAGTGTGTTTTCCTGTCAATTTACAGGGAACTGAGTTTGAGAGGAGACTGGAAAAGCCGAGGTCACACTCGACTCCCGCTTCGCCTCGCGGGCGCCTTGGCGGAGTCGGTGTCCGGGGGCGGGTCGGTGGCTTCTCTCCATCTGGAGAAAGCATTAAGGCCTGGCTTAATGCGATCCGCAAATGTGCTGCTGTTTCCGACCTGAGGCGGCAACTCTGGGACGAAGGGAGGCGGCCAGGGCCGGGCCCCGGGACCACGCGCCCCTCGCCGCTGGCTCGCACACTCCAACGCCCGCTGCCCTCACGCCTCCTTTCCCTGGCGTGCGTCTCGCCTGGGTCCTCTACGCTCCAGGCGTGCGAGCCTCAGTAGCCAACCCTCCGGACCTTCGGACACTCCAGGCTGCGATCAACCGGCAGTCCGCTCACCCTGTAGGGTGTCCCCGTCATCGAAGGCGCCCTTCGCTCGCAGAGGACCCGGGAAAGTTCTGCCCAACGTTCCCGGCCCCGGTGGCGTGCGCCTACCCAGAGCTAAGTCCCATAGGATAGTGCTCCGGTTGTGAAGCGCCGCCACCAGCGTAGGACCCTACTTGCCAGTGGCGTTCCCATCAACTTGCCCAGCCTTACCATCCTGGGAGAGACCTGTCCCCGGATCTCCGCGGGTGTCCCCGCTCCCAACCCGGCGGCGCCGCAGCAGCGTCTGTGGGTGCCGCAGGGATGCGCTCTGCGGAGACGGAGACCAGCAGCGCCAACTCGGAGACACCTCGTGCGGAGCGCGGGATCCCGATGGTCCCCGACGCCGGCCTCCAGTCCGCGCCGCCGCCAAAGTTAAATGGGGCTGGGACGCGGCCGCCCCGCCTGTCCCGCCCCTCCGGGCGCGCGGAGCGCAGGGCTGGCCCCGGCCCAGAGGCGG
>CABHPP010131344.1:0-57915 GCA_902168425.1 Peromyscus attwateri | reverse complement strand
CTTAATAAACTTATCTGGGGTCAGAGACAGAACAGCCACAATGTTAAACAGAGGTTAGGGAGTGGTAGCACATACCTTTAATCCTAGCATTCCAGAGGCAGAAATCCATGTGTTCAAGGATACACCCAAGCATGGTGACCCACACCTTTAATCCCAGAAAGCACGCCTTTAATCCCAGGGAGTGGTGGTAGAAAGCAGAAAGGTATATAAGGCGTGAGGACCAAAAACTAGAGGCATTTGCCCATAGAGGCATTTGCCCATAGAAGCATTTGGCATGGTTAAGCATTTAGGCTGGTTAAGCATTCAGGCTTCTAGCAGCAGTTCAGCTGAGACCCATTCTGGATGAGGACTCAGAGGCTTCCAGTCTGAGGAAGCAAGACCAGCTGAGGATCCGGCAAGGTGAGATAGTTGTGGCTTGTTCTGTCTCTCTGACCTTCCAGCATTTCACCCCAATACCCGGCTCAGGTTTGATTTTATTAAGACTCTTTAAGATTCATGCTACACTAATGCTCTATAATAATCAGCCATCATCAAATAAATGGTGTGCTGGAAATGGTGTGCTGGACATTGTATGTTCATGTAAACTTGACACAAGCTATAGTCATGTGATAGGGGCAAACCTTTATTGAAAACATGCTTCCATAAATCAGTCTGTAGACAAGCCTATAGAGCATTTTTTAATGTGTTATTGATGTGATGAGGGAGAGTCTAGATATTTTGTGGATGATACAATCACTGGACTGGTGTTCCTGGGTTCTATAAGAAAACAGGCTAAGCAAGTCATGAGGAGTAAGCCAATAAGTGACACTCCTGATTGGTTACTGCATCAGCTTCTTCCTCCAGGTTCCTGCCCTACATCAGTTCCTGCCCTGACTTCTTTCAATATTGTACAATGTGGGGGAAGGATAAGACCAATAAACCCTGTTCTTCCCAACTTGCTTTTTGTCATGTGTTTCATCACAGCAATAGGAACCCTAACTAAGGCACACAGTGTGAACGGTCACAAACACCTGTTAAAAAATATAAGAATGTCACTTTGGATGAAATTACATTATATGAGGATATTCAATGCATAATTTACACAACTACCATATAAATAAAGTCAATTATTGGTTAAGATTTTAATTATGGAGAAAATATATCACCCTAATAATAAGGAATACACTAATTTGATATGCAATATCAAAATATATTTTTATGAAAAAGTAAGTCTTAAAGTTAAAATATATCATTTCATAATAATAAAATTTTAATTCTCCAAGAGGATTTAACAATCCTTATAGGGCATAAGTCTAATAATAGTTTTTACAATACATAAAATAAATAAAAGTGCATTATTGAAAAAATAATTTGCATAAGGCAAAGAATTATCAAATGTGATGAAATGTTTTGATATCATTCTCTTAATAAGCAATAAGTTAGCTAGACAGTAAACCTCCCAAGATACAAAAAACTTGAACTCATTAACAATTAATTTGACCCAATTAATATTTTTAGAACATTGTTTTCACCAAGCAGCTATATACTTGCTGCTTTCACATATAACAATATTACTTCCAAAGATGAACCATATTCTGAGTCATAAAACAATTATTAACCCTGACAAAGAAATTCCAGTCATATATAACATCCTCTTATCACAGTGGGACTCAAGTAGAAAACAGTAGCAGAAAAGAACATGGAAAACCTTCTAGGTATTTTTGCATGGAAATGCACACTTCTGAAATGCTTGATGTGAAAGAAGAAAGCTAACAGAAAAGAAACATTATGAATCAAATGAAAAGTTATGACTTGTAAAAAAATTATATGTTACCAATTGAGAGATCAGGAAGAAATTGAGGCTACCTTTATATTTCATTCAAAAAGAAAGATTCGTGTTTTTTTAATTCCATTTTCTCGCTATTCTAAGAGCTAAAAATTAATCCACAGTGCTAGAAAGCAAGTTTTCTGTAGAAGGGGAAATGGGTCAGATCCAAATATTTCAAGGAGCTTTGAGGAAAACTTGGGGTTTTATGTCCATCGTTTTATACTAATGTTCTCATGAATATGCATGTATCTCAAGCCTTTCCAAAATGTAGACTTAAAATGTGTGAGATGTGTTAGAAATGCATTATATCAGTTCTAACCTCACAAATTATTTAAGGATGTTTAAATGAGAGAGTACAAAGTAGTAGAGAGTTATGACTGCTAAAGGACATCTCTGATTAACTAAAATATAACTTAACATACATCATTTGCGTATTTAAAGAAATAGGTCGCTCTTCTCCTTTCCTCCTCCATCGTGCGGTGGGCTCCTGACTTGGCTTCTCACCATGTCTTCTCACAAGACTTTCAGAATCAAGCGATTCCTGGCCAAGAAACAAAAGCAAAATCGTCCTATTCCTCAGTGGATTCGGATGAAAACTGGTAACAAAATAAGGTACAACTCCAAGAGAAGACACTGGAGGAGAACAAAGCTGGATCTGTAAGGATTCACACAATGGCAAGACAGTTTATACTGAATTGTGGATCATCAAGCAATCCTACCACATGGAGTTCAACATTTTAACCTGAAGACTTGGTCGTGTTTTAAGTTGGGGGAGTAGTTTGTCCAGTAATAAAATGTAGAACCTTCAAAAAAAAAAAAAAAGAAATAGGTCTTTAGCATGATGACTATAAAAACACATATATGTATTATTTAGTCCCTCTGTCAAAATTTATGTCACAAAATGCCATAGACTGGATAGCTGGAAACATTGATGTCTTACAGTTCAGAAAGCCTAGGGAATCCAATAAGTGCATAGTGAAACTTGATTCTCTCTGTTTAGACTACCTTTTTGCTGTAATCTCAGATGATGGGGGTGCCAGGGTTTTAGGCTCTTGTGAGATCCCTAATTCTCTTGTTTTCATTTCTCAGTATGATTTTACTTGAAATAGAATTACACACTTTCCCCTCCCCCCTTCTCCCTCTAATCCCTCCTAGTTACACTCTGCTCATGTCCCATTGCATCAAATTAAAAACCTCTTTTTTTCTTCGATTATTATTGTTGCTATACTCATATGCATGCATATACATGTTTGTGTATGCACAAATACATATGTGATATGAACTCCATTTTTGTTGGTAGTGTATATATGGATTTAATGCTAATCAAACTCCATTGGACAATGAATAGGGAGATCATCCTTGGGAAAGGTTACTTTTCCTTCTCCAAGTAGTCATTAAACTCCTAATGCTTTGCAACATTTCTTCCCTTGTGACTCACTCACCTCCTCAAATCCCACCTTCTAATATCTGGAGTTGTCTTAAACATCTAAGCCTTTCCCAAGTTGAGTTACTATCATCTTTTAGTCTTTTAACTGTCTGGATATTCTATTTTTTATTTTGGTATGAATATTTAATATGAGATTATCTTCCTAAAATATTGTTATGAGTACAACATGGTATTATTACATCAGTTTTCAGAACACATTTGTTTACATGCTTCAAAGTTTATATGAGTTGAATAGCAAAATTCCATTTCTCTTAACTCAGAAAGCCTGTATGCTTCCACCCTACTATCCAGTCCTATAAAATTTAATGTTTAAAGTTTCATGGAAGAGGAATCATGTAGGGTTTGTCCTTCTGTAACTGATTTTGACTCAGTGTGATGTTGTTTTAAATAATTTCCACTCTCCTACCTGTGAGGTGGCATCATATTGAAACTGTTTCCCTGATAATTTGTGATAATGACAATTATTTCATATACTCATTCTTTACCTTGTATTTCTGTGAAGAAATGCTTATTTGAGACTCTTCTCTATCATTATTTTAATATGTGTGCTATAGGAATCCCCTGTGCACCTTGGAATTAAGGAATTTATCAAATACATAACTAAAATATTTTTACATTTTGTGGGTTGCCTTCCCATTTTTATGATTATATTGTTTCTTTGCAGAAGCTTGTTTATATTTTATACCCTGACTTGTTGAGTTTTGCTTTTTCTTACATTAGATGTTGGTCTCATCTATGAAATTAGTGCAAAAACCATTGTCACCAGACTCTATCATGCCTTGTATGAAAACACTTTCAGATCTTCAATGTAAGTATTTATTGTACTTTGAGGGCTTTTTTTTTGGTATATGTTGTAAGACAGGGAGACATTTCAGTATTTTATGGATAGATACCTACTTTTCCCAACATAATTTATTGAAAATTTTGCACTTTGTCTTGAGTATTACAGGTATAAAAGTGCAAAATTAATATACTAACCTGTAAGGCTTTATGTCTGTACTCTATTAATTTCCATTGGTGCATAAATCTTTTATGTCATTGCCATAAATTTCTTATTACTGTGAATGCATAATATATTTTGAATGCATAGTATGTTATCTCTGGCTTTGCTTTAAGACAGTTGGTTTGTGTCTATGGTTTCTTACAAATTTTAGAAATCAGAAATTTTATTACTTTGAAAATAACTTTGGCTAGTGTAGACACTTCATAAATTGAATTATGCTAATTATCAAGTGAATAAAATCAACGAGGGAGACATTGGTGGTCCTGGGAGAGGGAGAAAATGGCAAACTAATAAGAAAGGAGACTAAAGTCTCACTAATGTGAAAGTGATAACTCTAGATATGTCTTGTCCTCTGTGCCCATCATAACAAGTAATGGCCTGGATTTTTTTATTAATTTATTTTAATTTATTTTACATACTGACCAGAGTTTCTCCTCCCTTCTCTCCTTCAGCTCCCTCTCCCCATCTCCTTTCTACCCACCCTCTCACCCACTCCTCCTTCCTCTCCATTCAGAAAGGGGCAGGCCTCCCATGGGAGTCAGCATAGCATGCCACATCAAGTTGAGGCAGGACCAAGCTCCTTCCCCTGCGTCAAAGTTGGGCAAGGCAACCCAGCTTGGGGTTTGGGTTCCCAAAAGTCAGCTCAAGCACAAGGACAGGTCTTGGTCCCACTGCTAGGAGCCCCACAAACAGATCAAGCTACACAACTGTCACATACATGCAGAGGGCCTAGGTTGGTCCCATGCCTGGGTCCCATGCTCCCTAGCTGCTGGTCCAGAGTTGGTGAGCTCTCATGAGCTCAGGTCAGCTGTCTATGTGGTTTCACCTGTCATGACCTTGACGCCCCCTGGCTCATACAATCCTTCCCCTCACTATGCAACAGAACTCCCAGAGCTTGGCTCATACTTGGCTGTGAATGTCTGTATCTGCTTCCATCAGTTACTGGATGAATACTCTCTGATGACAATTAGGATTACCGGAGAAAGCCAGTTCAAGCACCCTCTCCACTGTTGCTAGGAGTCTTTTTTGGGGTCTTCCTTATGAATTCCTGGGAGTTCCCCTGACACCAGGTTTCTCCCTAACCCCAGAATGTCCCCTCATCAAGATATCTATTTCATTATTCTCCCAGTTGGTCCTACTCCCAGCCTGCCCAACTTGATCCCTCATGTTCCCATACCTGCATCCCCCCACGCCACCCCCCCCAAGTTTACCTAGGAGATCTCTTCTATTTTTCCTTCCCAGGGACGCATGTCTCTTTGGACCCTCCTTGTTACCTAGCTTTTCTGGGGCTATAGATTGTAGCCTGGTTATTCTTTCCTTTATAGCTAATATCCATTTATGAGTGAATACATACCAGGTTTGTCTTTCTTGGTCTGGGTTACCTCACTCAGGATGATTTTTTTTCTGTTTCCATCCATTTACCTGCAAATTTCATGATGACATGAGACATGACAAATACTTCACAAACAGATGATTTAGATAAATTGAAGGAAGAGAATTATAGGAGTAGCAATGAGAACAAGGAACAGAGATGATATGATTAGCAATGTAAAACCAACAGACGAGATAATGAATCCGAATTTCTGAATCAGAGCACTGAAAAATATGTCACAGAGCTACTGAATTTAGTGCATTGTTACAGAATGTGCTACAGGTCAAAAAATAATATACTACTGAGTTGCTTGTTTACATCTTTGTTAAATTCCTTGAGAATTCATACTTCTGAAATTTTCTGTCAGTTGAATGAAAAGTGACCAAGAAGAATATTCCATATGGGAGATCCCTGAAGTCATAATATTTATTATGCTAGAAGAAGACCTCATGCACGTTATAACTCCCCTTTCCCTCCCCCACCTCACTCACTCTCTCCATGCATGTTTCTGGCTGTTCTGGAACTCATTATATAGACAAAGCTGGCCTTGAACTCACAGAGATCCACCTGCCTCCACCTACAAGTGATGGGTTTAAAGACATGGCCCACCAAGCCCAGCTCATAATCTTGACTATAGAAAATAAAAAGGAAAATGATAAAACTGGGAATTCATTGAACAATTATTAAGCACATAGATATGTCAGATATTGTTCTACCTTGAAAATTATTAGAATGTTGTCAACTATTTTTATTTATAGAAAAATAAAATTTAATCTTGTGATTATGAAAATCTTTTTCCAATATAAAAACCATACATAACCTCAGGCAACAGTTAATGAGTTAATTACTAATATGCACTAAACATTTAAGTTTTATTACATGTATTGTTTATTTGGGGAGGGCATATATGTCACAGCTCTCTAGTATATGTCAGAAAACAATTGGTAGGAGTAAGTTTTCTTCTGTTACTCTGTGAACCCTGTGGATCAAATGTGGGTTATCAGGCTTGGAAGCAAGTGCCTTTACCAGCTAAGCCATAGCAATGCCCTTCCCCAAGTATTTAGATTAATTAAACTTAGCTTTTTTATTGGTAAATATTCTTTTTCAGAAGCAGTAATATCAGCAACTAGATCTACTGACAGGTACTGGTTTATTCTTCCTGAAGTATTATATGGACAATAAATAAAAGACTTTATGCTTTATGATTACTGGTTCATAGGTTCTTAATATTTGAAATTTCCTCAACTAAGTAACCCAAAATCTATGTGTAAAGTGTGCTGCAGTTGAACGTACAACATAATGCAATTCTAGCTTTGAAAGATGCATGACTGTCAACATCCTGAAGATATCATTTTTAATAATGAATAACGATGGAGGGAAGCCTCTATCACACTTCTTTGCCTTTGCACTGGGCCCTTACAATATTGCACATTTGTAGATCTCCAATGCATCAGATAATTTCTCAAATTTTTAATTTCATGTCAATATTACTTAGAAAAAAACTTACATGCCTCCTCACATGCTATATTGCAATTTCTTCATATTCTCCTTCAAAAGTCAGTTGATATTTATTTTGCTAATAGAATTAAATTTAGATACCTGTCCCCTTAGATGAAATGCATTCTTCAGCTTTGGGGACATCACAAGCTTGCTGATACTTGTTAAAACATGATGGTACAAGTAAGACCAATGTGTTAAACCCATCACTGAGTATTAATTCTTAAATTAAAAATCCTTAGTTTTGCCACATTCTTTTTTATTTTGCATGGTCCAATATAAGCTTCTCTTCTCTCATGATAAGAAAGACTTGGCCTCAGGGGTTTTCCACCTGGAATGCTATTTCCCAGTCTCTTTTCATGTCTGATTCCTTATTTTCATTTGGTCTAGTCATCTATTACCTCAGAACAAACTGAGATATATACTGATAAGTGAGCTACAGAAATTATTAAAGTTATACAGCAAATTACATAGGCAATCACAAACTTTCAAAATGATATTTAAATTATATGCATTTGTATATATTCATTGACTATAATTATCCTTTCTGGTAAAAGAATACAGCCATCCCTATATTTATCAGCTTTTCTTGTATTGAGATTAGAATAACCTAATACTCTGCTACAAATAGTTGGCTTCATAGGTCATTTTAGCAATATTTTAGTTCTATAGAGTTTTCCTCTAGAGTCTGGCATAATCTTAAACATATGATGCCTTAACCACTATGTGTCAAAGAATTTGATGATAAAATATGAAATATTTTTTATTATTGTGACGAAAAAAATGATTACCAGCAAAGTCCATGGGCACAAAAGAAATTAAATATTTATGGATCCAATTTTTGTAGCATGTCTATATTGTCATCCTTCTTTGAATTTATATCATATCTACTCATATTTGGTTTCATTTAAAGCAAGATTTGATTGATAGCATATAATGATTTCATCTTTCAATAAAATAAGAAATATAATACAGCTGTGCATTATTATCTCAGATGCCAAGAATAAGAAATGTTTTTGAACTTGAGAATTTTTTTTAATTTTAAAATATTTCCATATACATAATGAAGTGTCCTGGAGATGCAGCCAAGACTAACCGTAAAATTAATTTATATGGCACATACATCTATCACACAAATCAAAGCTAATAATACACAAAATTTTAAACAATTTTTGACATCAAATTATTCATGATGCAGAATTTCCCGCTGGGCTTAATATCAATGTTCAAATCATTCTGTAGATTTCAAATTTCCTAATCAGGGATATTGAAACTGTAACTTAGGAAAATATATATGGAATAACAATATTATTAGTCAGATTCTCTAGAGTAACAGAACTTTTAGAACAAATCTCTCTATTTAGAGAGAAAGGGGATTTGTTAGAATGACATACAGGCTTCAGTCTGGCTAACCCAACAATGGCTTACTGTGAACATAAAGTCCAAGACTCCAATAGTTTCTCAGTTCATGAGTTTAGATGGATGTCTCAGCTGGTGTTCAGTATATGCTGGCATCCAAAGAAGTAGTCTCTATGCCAGTGAAGAAATGAACTTGCTAGCAAGGTGAACCCAAGCAAGCAAATAGCAAAAGCTTCCTTCTTCTATGTCCTTAGACTTCCAGTAGACAGTGTGAGCCAGATTAGGTCGTTAAAGGTTGGTCTTTTCCCAGCTCAATGGATCTTGATTAAAATAGTATCTTCAAACTACCTCAAATATAAGGATCAGAAGTGGATCTTCCTACTTGAAACTAAGCAAATTTCTTTGCAATCATGCCCTCCGTTTTTGAATTTTCGTTCCAATTATAGTAAAGTTGACAACGAGGTATAGCCATACAACAATAGTTCTCTGAAAATTGCAATCTTATATAGAACTACACATTGTCACTTTGCTTATTAAATATACATGAAGAAATGACACTTCCTTAAAATCGGATGATTATAAAAGTGAATATCATTTCTCTGAATTTATAAGAATGTTTTTATATGGGAATTCAAGGTATTTAAGTAATTTGTATAACAAAATTACAACAAGCTCTTATTTTCAAGTTTTAGAAATACGATTTTTTAGCAAAACTAAAATTATTTTGAAGGATGATGTTAACTCCTCACTTTTGCTTTAAAAAAATCTCTCTAATTTAAGAATCAGTGTAGCAAAACATAAATGCTTATGGGTCAGACTATATTTCATCTTCAGAATTATTTTGAAAAATAACAGCAACCCAGGCAAAAAGTAAATGCTAGGAAGTTATTAAAAAGAATAAAGAGAAATAATGATGTATTATATAAGAGTGAAAAGTTAGGAAAGTTATCAATAGTCCTACCCAATTATAAAATGTATGAACCACAAAAATGACAGCCCAGCGAGATATGTGCCAAAGATGAAATGGTGGCACTTCTTTTCTTGTAGAAACCAAGAGCTGTCTAATTGGACTTAAGGACCAATCAGTGTCCTTATATACACAGATAAGCTTGGTTCCAATCTCTCATTAAAGAATCTTCTTTTGTAGTAGATATGACTACAGAGATTCACCACAGGACAAAATACATAGAATAAGTTATCAGGGTGGTGTTCCCATATTTCAACAAGTTTGTTACCAAATAAAACTATATAATATCAACAGCAGTTGACATGTCAGAAATTTTATAAGACTGCACCTTTTTATGAAAAGCTACTGGCCCCCAAAAGGATCAGATTCCTCTAGGAATAATCTCCCTAATATATTATATAATCTCAAGCGGTCAAACTTCAACATGTACATATGATAATAATAAATGGACTCAGTAGGTTTTTCATAACACACACACACACACACACACACACACACACACACACACACACACACCAAGAATAGATAGTGAATTTTAAAAGGACAATGTGGGGTGTAGAACGAGTTGAAATGGGAAAGAGAGGGGTAAAAATGATATAAAATACATTACTCATGTATGAACATCTGAAACAAAGATATTTAAGTTAAAAAGTATTATCTTTCTCATCTCAAACCTGCAGATTACACAGTAAACTGGGGGCTTGGGAGCAAAGGCTTTCAATCACTCAGCCTTAGTTTTGTCCCTCTCTTCAGGGTATCATCCCTGTCTCTGAATTTTTTTTTTTTTGGTTTTGTGTCACTCTTCTAATATCTCTTGCACTTTCCCTTTTAAATTTTTTTCTTTGTGAAGAATTATTCACATGCTCTTAAGGCTGATGAATCTGACTTGCCTCCCAGGGTGTTATTTAGGTTAAAGGTTAATGGAAAATGAGCCATCAACCCATTAATCACATACATGCACTAAGCTAAGCTTGTACAAATTGTCCATGTACATGGTCCATTGGTTTTTACAGTATGAAATACAAATGTAGTATTATAATATACTATATAAAGTCACTCCTATCTATTTGTTGTCTTGTTTTTTTTATCATTTTCTGTTGTCAGTAGTAGCTTTTGTATCTATAAGATATATATTGGACAAAAGATGGCTTTATGACATCATAAGTACAGATGAGAGTTAGAAGAACTTCTTACTATTAGGGGATCTTTCTAGTATGAAGCCATGCACACTGAAACATTTCCAAGCACTCATCATTCTCTCTGTTTCATCAACATAAGCCACTGCCTCAAACCCAATCCATTAGGACTTCAGTGTCCTGAAGTGCTTAATCCTTGATGTGTAAGTCAAAATAAACCGTTTCTGTTACATGTTGCTCTCACCGAGTATTTTATGACAGCAACAAGAAAAATGACTAAGACAAAGAACTGATATTGATTAGTGAGGCCATTGCTGTAATAGATCTGACTATATAATTCTGAAGCCTTTAAAACTGGTTCATAAGAGGATGTGGAGGAGTTTAGAAGTTTGAATAAAGCAGTCATTACATGATGAAAGTGGAGATTCCTGGGCCATAAAGAGAATAATTCTGAGAGAAAATGTAGAAAGTTGATCCCCGGCTCCTGAAGTTTTAGAGAGAACAAGGATCCTATCAAGAACTGGGGAAGGGACCATTCATATGATATTTTCACTATGTGTCTTCTTCATTTTAGCTGTGTTCAGAGAACTTCAATAAAGTTGAAATTAAAGATAACAGACTAATTTGTTTGGTGAAGGCACTTTTGAGACAGAACATTCAGGCTGTGATTAAGCAAGCAGGTGGAATCATTGAGGACATGACCCCACTGAAGAGAAACCTACCACACTGTACTGTGACAATGGGGAAGATGTCCTAGGGATGAAAGCCCCCACCAATCCGAGGCTCCATCCTGAGCAAGCAGGAGAACGTGACAACATAGTCACATAGTCCACTTTGCTCTTGCTCTGAGAAAGACTATTGTGAGAAAGTGTGAAGGAGAAGCCAAAGCTACAAGGGAGAAGGAAAACTGCTGGCATGGAATGGAGCTTCATACCAGAGAGACTATATGTGGTACAGGTAGGAGAGCTGGAAGATAGGACGAGCCAGTTTCATTATAATTCCTAGGGGTTAGACAAAGACCTGTAAGATTTCTTGTTTTTCAGCTGGATATTAGTCTTACTTTGGTCTGATCATTCCTTGATATAACACCAGTTCTCTCATTTTGAGGTAAGAATGTTTACTCTACACAGTCATTTATTGAAAATATGTATCTTGTTTTATTTTTTTATAGGAGCTTAAAGTTACAAGATTCCCCTGAGTCTCAGTCTCATATGAGAGGCATACTTCAGAATTATAAGCTTTTGGAATTTTAAGGACTAGGGGGAATTTTGAAGTTGGACAGTATTTTAGATTATGAGATAACCATCAAAGAGTGAGGACAAGAATTAATAGACTATGATTTAAATTGGTGTTTTTGCTTGTCAAGCTGAAAAAACCTTAGAATTGTGATGGTTAATCTCAATTTTTAGCTTCATAAAATCTAGAATTCACTGAGTGACAGGTCCCCATTCATGCCTATTGGAGATTTTGCTTTTGGTTTTGTTTTTTTTTCCTTTTATTTAAGACAGATTTTTGTCTCACATAGTGTATCCTGATTATAATTTCCCTTTCCTCTCCATCTCCAAGTTCCTCCCCACTTCCCTTCCCATCCAGATCCACCACCTTTCTGTCTCCCATTAGAAAACAGGCTTCTAAGAAATAATATTAAAATAAACTAAGGTAAGATAAAACAAAAACTAGCATATTAGAATTGGATGAAATAACTCAACAGAAGAAAAAGAGCCCAAGAGAAGGAACAAGAAACAGAGAACCACTGGTTCACCCACTAAGGATTCTCATAAAAACATTACTCAACACTAACTTACTCTTCAAAAATTATGGTATTGATATATATTTCAATTAACACACACTGACAGTACACATTAATGGGCATGCATGTGCTATAGTAAATTGATATGGGAGTGTAAACCCCATTGTCTGAACATTTATGTCTTCTTAAATAATTTTAATCAAAAAAAGAATATTTAAAAAAAATAAACTATCACATTGAAATTGAAAAATCAAAACCAACAGAAAGAAAGAGCTTAAGAGAAGGCACAAAAATCAGAGAGGCCCTCATTCGCATACTCAGGAGTCCCATAAAAATACGAAATTGAAAACTGTAATATATACACAGGTAACCAGGTCCAGACACTTGTAGACCCTGTGTTTGCTGCTGCTTTAGCCCCTGTGAGTTCATATGCGCCTTGCTTAGTTGATTCAGAAGACCTTGTCCTCCAACACCTCTGACTCTTAAGATGCTTCTGCCTTCTCTTCCACAGGGTTTCCTGAGCCCTGAGGAGAGGGTTTTGATGGAGATATCCTATTGAGGACTAAGTGTTCTAAGTTCTCTCATTTTCTGCATAATGTCTTGCTATGGGTCTCTGTATTTGTTCCCATCTGCTGTAGGAGGGAGGTTTTTGAAGAATTGCTAAGCAAGAAACTGACCTATGAGTGTAGCAGAATGTCGAGTCATTTGTTGCTATGTTTTCTGATCATTGGTTTGTTTGTTTAGAACAATATTATTAGTTTCACACTAGGTCCCTGGGCTACCTAATCTTAGATTCTTGATCACTAAGGCAACATTGGGTATGGGTTCCATCTCATGGCATTTACCTTCAGTCAAATCAGACACTGGTTGATATTCTGATAAGCTTTGTGTCACTATTTTATTAGCATATCTTGTAGGCAGGACACCATTGTAAATAAAGGGGTTTATGGCTGGCTTGGTGTTTATGTTTCTTTTACAGTGTGCATAGTATCTTCCTGTTCCATAAATTCTAGCAAGTAGGTGAATGCTCTGTGTAGATACCAGCTCAACATCTCCAAATTCAATGAGTTGTGTAGGTGTTGTCTTCCGTCATGGGACCTTGTCCTCAGGGTGTGTAGAGAAACCTATAGACTTAGCAATGGACTAAGTTGTTTGGGAATTTCTATGTGACCATTTTGGCCAACAACTCTATTAGATGTAATCCAATCCTAATTTACTGGAAGCTTTATTTGGTGACACGGCATGGCCAGTCAGTGATCTGTCTTTCCCATTATTTAACAATTTCCGTTAGTTTTCCTCCATATATATATATATATTTTATATATATATAAAATATAGATATAGATATAGATCTTCTATTGTATTAGGTTTCCATACTACAACTACAATGCACCTTAATTTAACTGTCTCTCCTGGCATTATCTTCCTTGTCCTCCACTTTCTTCCCACTCCCCATTTGATACTAAAGTTGTAGCACCCCCATCCATTCATAAATATCCTATTTCCATTCCCTTAATATATTTCTAATACCTGTGGTTCTATATATTATAGCTTGGTCATCATTAACTTAATATCTAATATCCTAATATAAGAGAATGCATACCATATTTCTCTTTCTGGATCTAGAGTACCTTTCTCAGGATGATTTTTTTTCTAGTTCTATCCATTTACATCCAAATGTTATTATTTCATTTTTAAGCCTGAGATAAACTCCATTGTGTAAATGTACCATATTTTCTTTATCTATTCATCTGTTTACAGACACCTAGGCTATTTCCAATTTCTGGATATTATGAATATAGAAGCAATAAACATGGTTGAGCAAATGTCTTTGTAATAGGATGAAGCATTCTTTGGATATATGCCCAGGAGTGGTATATCTGGATCTTGAGGTCTATGGAATCCCATCTTCCTAAGGAAAGACCATAGTGGTTTTCGTAGTGACAGTAGATATTTGCACCCCCACCCAGCAATGGATGCCTGTTCCCCTACTCCACATCCTAGCTAGCATGAACTGTCACTTAGGTTCTTGATCTTAGCCATTCTGACTGGTGTAAGATGAAATTTCAAGGTTCTTTAGATTTGCATTTTCATGATGGATAATGAAATTCAACATTTCTTTAAGTGTTTCTCAGTCAAATGAGAATCTTCTTTTGAGAGTTCTGAACATAACACCATTAGCACAGAATGACTTTTGCTATGCCAGTGAGTTCAAGGCTATTCTCCACTTTCTCTTCTATCAAGTCCAGCACTATTTGCTGAAGATGCTTTTTTTTAATGTGTATTTCTGGCTTCTTTATCAACAATTAGATGCCCATAGCTGTGTAGATTTATGTCTGGGTCCTCACTTTATTCCACGAATTAATGTGTAAGTTTTTGTGTCAATACCATATTGTTTTTATTACTATAGCTTTATAATATAACTTAAAATTCAGGCTGGTAGGATGATGAGACTGCCTGTAGTTCTTCATTATTAAGGATTGTTTTAGCTATTCTGTTTTGTTTTTGTTTGTTTTGTTGTGTTGTGTGTATATGTACATGTTTCTATATGAAGCTGAAAATTTTCCTTTCAAGATCTGTGGAGAACAGTGTTGTAATTTTGATGGGGATTTCACTGAATGATGTGTAGATTGCTTTTTTTTTTTTTCGGTTTTTCGAGGCAGGGTTTCTCTGTGTAGCTTTGTGCCTTTCCTGGATCTCCCTTGTAGACCAGGCAGGCCTCGAACTCACAAAGATCCACCTGCCTCTGCCTCCCGAGTGCTGGGATTAAAGGCGTGCGCCACCACTGCCCGGCCATAGATCGCTGTTGATAGGTGGCTATTTTAGATAGATGGCATGGGAGATCTTTCCATCTTCTGATATCTTCTTCAATGGCTTTCACGGTTCTGAAGTTTTCGTCCTGTAAGTCTTTACTTGCTTGGTTAGAGTTACCCCCAAGATATTTTATATTATTTGAAACTATTGTGAAAGGTATTATTTCCATGATTTCTTTCTCAGTCTGTCTTTTCTGTAAATATGGAATACTGACTTTTTTTAGTTAATCTTGTATCCATCTAATTTCCTCAAAGTGTTTCTCCGTAATAGGAGTTCCCCAGTGGAATTTTTTAGGTTACTTACTTTTACGATCATATTATCTGCAAATAAAGACACTTTGAGTTCTTCCTTTCCAATTTGTCTACACTCAATATGCTTTATTTATTTTATTGCTATAGCTAAGACTTCAAGTACTGTATTGAATAGTTATGAAGAGAGTTCCTGATTTTGGTGGAATTGTTTTGAGTTTCTCCCCATTTAATTTTTTGTTGGCTATAGGTTTGCTATATCATGCTGAAGTGTGTCCCTTATATATCTCATCTCCTTATATATCTCCTCTCTCCAGGACATTTATCATAAAGGGGCACTGGATTTTTTTCAAAGGCCTTTCTTCATCTAGTGAGATGATCATGTATTTTTTTTTCCTTTCAGGTTTTTTGTTTGTTTGTTTGTTTGTTTTTGTTTTCTTATGTGAAGGATTACTTTTTTTTCAATTTACCTAAGTTGAACCATTCCTGCATCTTTGGATGAAGGCTACTTGATCATGGTGGATGATTTTTTTGACATGTTCTTGGATTCAGGTTGCAAGTATCTTATTGAATATTTATGCATCTATGATCATAAAGGAAATTGGTCTATAATTCTCTTGTTTGGTTGGATCTTTATGTGGTTTTGGTATCAGTATAACTATAGTCTCATGAAATGAATTGAGAAATGTTCTGTCTGTTTCTTTTATGTGCAATAATTTGAAGAGTATTGGTATTAACTCATCTTTGGAAGTCTGAGAGAATTTATAGCTAAAATCATTTGATCTTGAGGTTCTTTTGTGGGGTAGCAGGGCGAGTGGGAAACTTTTATTGACTGTTTATATTATACTAGGGTTTATAGGTTGGTTTAAATTGCTTATCTAATCTTGGGTTGAGGTGGAATGACTCAAACTCTTTGGGTGAAACCACTTTTTGGGCTGAGATTCTGGGTTGTTTATATATGGCAGCAAGCTGAGCACAATCATTTAATATCCTATTTCCTGACTTCAAATTAAATGGAGATATCTTTTCCAAGCTCCTCATACCAAAATTACCCCAGCATAATGAACTGCAGTCTTAAACCCTAAGACAAAATAAACCCTTTTAGCCTTAAGTTGCCTTGTGAAGATATTTTTATATCAATAACAGAAAATACAACTAAGACCATTAGCAAGAATTAGTCATGGTAACAACGCTTCTAAGAACTTTTGGCAATAAACTATGTTACATAAGAAAGAAATCAGAAGGAGATAAAATGCATAAAAAGCCAACAAACTTTATGTGTCAGCTCTGTAAATGTAACTTTGGATAGAAAAAAAAAGAATATATTCTTTCAAAAATAGACAAAATATCAAGCAGCTACTTTCCCTGGAGCACTAAGTGGAAGAAAGAGAAAATACAGATGCCCTGTACAAGAAGTTGTGCTGTGGGATAATGCTCTTGTAAACTGATTTAATAAAATGCTGACTGGCTAGTAGCCAGGCAGGAAGTATAGGTGGGGCAAGCAACTAGGAGAATTCTGGGAAGAGGAAGGCTGAGTCAGGAAACGCCAGCCAGACACAGAGGAGTCTAGATGACAAGGCAGAACTGAGAAAAGGTACCAAGCCACATGGCTAAACATAGATAAGAATTATGGGGTAAATTAAGTGTAAAAGCTAGTCAGTAATAAGCCTGAGCTAACAGCCGAGCAGGTATAATTAATATAAGCCACTGTGTGTTTACTTGGGACCAAGAGGTTGTGGGAGGCAGGGGAGAGTTTCATCCCAACTGCAGGGCCTGCAGGACCAGAGAATCTTCCAGCTACATAGTTGGACAGGAAATATGTTGTTGGGTCCAATAGTGTAAGGCTTGACTGGGAGCATTAGAATATTCATTAAAAATAAGCATAACATACAGAGGCCACCAAGATGGCTCAGTAGATCAAAGTGCTGCCTCACAGCCTGTCTTCTTGGGTTTCATTCTGGAACCCACATAAATATGGAAGGAGAGAATTAAATCCACTCAGTTGTTCCCATATGTTCACACACACACACACACACACACACACACACACACACACACACGAAAATAATTAATTAAACATAAAGTAAGTTGTATTTGAGGATTTATGGGTGGACCTATTAAGTGTTTCCCTACACTATTTTGTGTATAAATTTGCAGAATAAATAAGTTACATTAATTTAGAGTATAATCTTAAATATAAACAAGGTTGAAAAATTTAATCTCTTAATCATACCTCCTCCCTTAAGTGAAAGCCAACACTCAGAAGGTAAAGTTTGAGAGATCAATTCAAGGTAATATTTTCCTCTGTTTTCCTGATACTTGAAAAAATAGAAAGAAACCCTTTAGTTGTAACACCGTATAAAAATTTACAGATTCATTTAACTACCATTTTTTCCCAGAAACCAATCTGTGGACTGGCCAAATTGTACTGCAATAATATACCATGCTTTTCTTTTTCACAAAACTGTAAGCACAATCAGATCAATTTACTAGACTGTGCCCAAAGGGCTTGTTGCCAGGGATGGAGGCTAAGCCACCCATTCTAACAGCCAGACCTCTGAAATAAACCAGACAGAATAGGAAGTGACCTAAAAGCCAGCAGCTACACAGGCCATAACCCAGGAGGGAAAACACAAACAAAACAATGCAGAACAGAAAGTACTTTAAAATCAGAGGTCAAACAAGCCTCAACCTAAGCCACAAAACAAGAAAGTGCAGTGATTCAATTTGTTAAGTGAAAGTGATGGAGATTTCAGGTGAACCAGGGAAGGGAGGATCCAGTGGGAAAACCACCTAATAGCTACTTGAGAGTTTTCCTGCCCCAACTTTAGGAATCCTGTTCTCTACAGCCTTGAGACTTTATTTTTAACAACCCAAAGCCTTTATGGCAAGTTTTAAAGCCACCCTGATACAGCCAGAGGTGCATGTAACTGAAATAGTAAGGCACGTGTCTATTACCATAAAAAAAAAAAAAAAAAAAACTAGAACAGAGACAGGAATTGAATCTTTAAGGTGCACTTTCTTCTGAAAGTCAACTATCTGAAGGTAGCAGATTAACATCTCTAAAGGAATCTATTGTCCTTGTCTTCTCCAGTTATTACATAGTTCAGGGAGGCCCGAAGGACTGGAAGACAAAGGGCAGTAAATCATTTTGGACCTCAGTTTTTTCTGTCTGTCACTCTTGCCTTGGGGACCTATGGTATTGGTCCTCATGTGCTCTTGCACTTTTCTGTCATCAGCTCTTACTGTGAAGTGGAATTTTCATACTACCAAGACCACTGAGCCTCATGTCCCTCATGATGTACCACATGGGCTAAAGTTTAAGTCAGAATGAACGTACAATAAATCAAAATTATCCAAGTATATATGCTAAGCTTTTTACACTAGTTATGTGAAAACTCATTCTTATAATACAACACAGGGAGAACAAGGAATAAGAGACCATGATAAATGAAGACCACATGAGAATAGGAAGAAGCAAAGTGCTAGAGAGGTCCCCAGAAATCCACAAAGATACCTCCACAATAGACTACTGGCAATGGTCGAGAGACAGCCCTAAATGACCTACTCTGGTGATAGGATGGCCAAACACCCTAATTGTCGTGCTAGAAACCTCATCCAATGACTGAGGGAACCAGATGCAGAGATCCACAGCCAGGCCCCAGGTGGAGCTCCAGGAGTCCAATTGGTGAGAAAGAGGAGGGATTGTATGAGTGAGAATTGTTGAGACCAAGGTTGGAAAAAGCACAGGGACAAATAGCCAAACGAATGGAAACACATGAACTATGAACCAATAGCTGAGGAGCCTCCAACTGGATCAGGCCTTCTGGATAAGTGAGACAGTTGATTAGCTTGATCTGTTTGGGAGACATCCAGGCAGTGGGACCTGGACCTGTCCTCAGTGCATGTGTTGGCTGTTTGAAACCTGGGGCTTATACAGGGACACTTGGCTCAGCCTGGGAGGAGGGGACTGGACCTGCCTGGACTGAATCTACCAAGTTGAACTCAATCCTCAGGGGAGTCTTTGCCCTGGAGGAGATGGGAATGGGGGGTGGGCAAGGGGGAAGGTGGGGGGGGGCGGGAGGGGGGAGAACAAGGGAATCCGTGGCTGATATGTAAAAGTAAATTAAATTATAAAATAAAATTAAAAAAGAAAAAATACAACACAGAAGCATACTTCTTATAATGTAGAGTACAGAAGCACCTATATATTTTCTCATCAGAAGCAAACTGCTTTTTGCTGTGATGCACTCATCCTTTGAACTTTAAGGAAATGAGTACTCACAGTCTCATTCTCTAGTAGTGAGCATTTTAAGTTTGCATTTCTCATGTTAATGGAATCAATGCAGCAACATGAGTATTTTTATATCACATTAAATTTTATTATCTTAGTGAGAAGAATCATATAGTCAGCACATCTGTTGAAATCCTGATGCTGTGCATATTATTGATTTTAAGCTGTAGTATTTATTTTTCTCCTTTATCTGAACTAAACACAGGTGTACGCAGTTCTATATTTATTTTGCACACCTTTCTCCTATCACTTTTGAAATGCTGTCCAAACTCAAAACATAATTATATTCTAAAATACATTATCAAAGTTTGATTTTCTCACTTCTTCATGTGATTTTAGTTCAAAAAGACTTTTACTATAATAGGATTCTATTCTTAAGAACAGTATACTTCAGTAGCTGTGAATAACATTAAGTATTTCAAAATAGCATTATAAACATATGTAATATTTATGGGAAATGGAAGATTTTTGAAAGCCTAATTATGGAGGCAGCTTTGTTCCTCTTATAATTTTCTTTTCTTCACTTGTTTTGCTTTGAGTGAAACAAAGAAGCTTTTGATCATGTCCCTTTTGTCATGTTGTGGAAGCCTTTGCAGAGAGGGGAGCCGAGCATGCTTGTGAACTCATTTATAGAGAAACCGGTATGTGAATTGAAATAGTACTCTACTGATTCCCATTTTATTTTTCTGGCCTGTGTTCCCGAATTCAGTAATATGCAATTATAGTAACTGCCAAAATGAACACTAACTCAATAGCAAAAGAAAGAAAGAAAGTAAACAGCCCTGATATTCTTGCTTCCGAAAAGTAATTACATTGCTGCATCAGGAAAATAGGAATCATCGTGTAAAGAATACTAAGGGTAAGCTAAAGAGGCCTGTAGGCACACCCACTGGCTGACAGAAAGGCTATTTGGTCTGTTAGGTATAAAACAGGTCAACAGGAGACCATTCAACATAATGTGTCTGTGAATATGTTTGAATTGCTTTTTTTTCACCCTGTTATGTGTGGGCTTTCTCAGAAGGCCAATTTGAGTCTGCCATGGAGATGTAGAGGAATCATTTTCAGTGTTTTTTATTTTTATTTTAAATAAAAATGTTTCTTCACTTTCATTATCATAAACATGGGGCAGGATTACTGAAGGTATCCACAGAAAATTAGCTTTTTCCTTTATGTTGGAAATCTGTGTCACTGTCCAAAGCGCCCTCGGGTCTCTAAAGAGAGATAAATCACTGATGGATTCACAGGGAAGGAGTTGCTCCTACTTATCAGAGCATGAGAGAAGAAAGGACCAACATTTTATGGGGCCATGCTCAAAGTTACAGACAATTGCTTCTCTTTGCCTCTCTGTCAAGGAGGACAGACTTTAACAGAGCTTTCTCTGTTGATATCATAGAATATTGAAAGGAACTTACAATGATAATACACTGAAAATTTCAAAAAAAATAGCAATTGTAAATACTTTCCGTGTGTGTGTGTGTGTGTGTGTGTGTGTGTGTGTGTGTGTGTGTAAACTATACATCCAAAGAGCACATTAAAAGCATTTTTTTTAGCCGGGTAGTGGTGGCGCACACCTTTAATCCCAGCACTCAGGAGGCAGAGCCAGGTGGATCTCTGTGAGTTCGAGGCCAGCCTGGGCTACCAAGTGAGTTCCAGGAAAGGCGCAAAGCTACACAGAGAAACCCTGTCTCGAAAAACCAAAAAAAAAAAAAAAAAGCATTTTTTGGTTGAGAATTGAAGTTAGGTTTTGATGAAAGGTATATTGATATCGGTTTGTGTCCTAATCTTGAGAACTCCACATGCTCTGAAACAGTGTTCATTTTTTTTATTGATTTTTTTTAAGCTATCCATTGCTCTAGGGGACTCAATTGTGCATGCAGCTTTTGACTATTTTTAGGCAGAAAAATGCCTGCAACCTCTGGGTGGACCTAGACTCTTTACCATTTCATAGACATACAACCCTTCCAGCACAGACATATAAGTGACTTATGCATAGGAATAGGAAGGGACCCATATACATATATACATATATACATATTGGGTGCATCAAGGACAAGGACTTCTTGGTTGATCTGGGAGCTTTGGATCACATACTGATGAAACAGCCTTCTTGAGTGCCCCCACAACTGCCTTCACACAACCAGCTAACTGGTCTTGGCCTGAACTGGACTGCCATTTACTACTTCTGACCCATTTCCTGCCCTGGACCAAGTTCCATCTTTCACACAGCAGCTGTCCACAACTTCACTCTCAAACCTGTCTCCAGTGGCTCCAGCAGTAGCTGGCATTAATCTTTTTTTTGAAATTTTATCAATACAGACTCTCAGCCCACTTCTGAAACTTGTTGAACTGTACTTCTGCAGCCTCTTATACTCATATTAATTCTGTAACCCATACATGTGCTGATAAATATTTAGGTAAATTGTTGTATGCTGTGTAATGTGAGAATGAATATTAATAATTACTATTAGAATAAAAAGTATTGCATTTGCCTTGACTGGGCAACCAAGGTAGTTGCAATTTATTTAAATTGCTGTCTTAAAACTATTAAATCTTGTAAGTATATTGCCATTCAGTAAGTTTTCACCATGGTGAAAGACAAAAATGTGTTTGCCTTTGCTCCTGGCATAATGTAACAATGACAGGCTTGTCCATAACTTAGGGTTATGGTTGGCTGGTGTGAAGGTGGATCAAGAAAGTATAAGTCCTACTTGTTTTATCAGTATAATATTCAAATTAGAATTAGATACAAAGACACAGAATTTCCTTAGAAGCCTAAGGTCTTACAGACACCCATTGCCTCCATAAGCCTAGTGCTTGGTTAAAGTACACAGGCCTTTACAACATGAGAGCACTAACAACGGTGTTTCTATGTGAGTTGACCCCCTTGATCAATTTTAATACATAAATGCAATGTTATTTTGAAATGTTTATATATATATATATATATATATATATATATATAAAATCTCCAATCTCCTTTTTGGTATACCTAGTAGCTTATGTTCTTGTTCTAAGTGGCCATCAGACATGGCCCTTGTAATACTCTATCTTCTGGGGCTTTAACTTTTAGTTTAGATTCATAATTTTCAAGGGTTCTCTTGCGATCTTACTTACCCCAGCATACCCTTCTTACTCACATTCTTTTCCTTGCAATATTAAAATGTATATTTGTAGCCCAATCCTCCGCTTTGAGAGTCCTTTGCATTTCCCTTTAACATACAAATGTAGTGAAGGAAAAACTTTAGCTTTGGAATGAGAGGATGGACACAGTATGTCAGGAGAAGGCAGCCTGGAATCAGGGGGCTATAACAGTCATTAGAGTGGTGATTACATTTTACTTTAAAAATAGAAAGTTCATGAAAAATAGAGACATACAAATCAATTATTGTTATAGTTATAACTCAGATAAGAATTTGCTAAGCTTATCTAGGTTTTGTCCAAGTATCTTTCAGGTGAAAGTCTTCCATGACCCTTTGATTTTCAACATTGTAAAAAAAACATATGTAGTAAGTGTATTTTAGCAATGGGATCTTCTGACTTTCATCCAGTTCTGAGAAAGTAATGAGCATTTGATGTCTACTTGAATAAAATTAAATGAATGCAGACATTAAAATACACTAACAAATTAAAGGAAGAAAGCCTTTAGATATACATGAAGGATGAAGACAAGGTTCAGTGATCTCCCTGCCTATATGCCCTACTCTCTTTTAAGGATACTATGATTTTAAAGATGTCATTATTGCAAATATAGACAAATCAAGGTGACACTACTAGTCTATGTATATTTATCACATGAGCTAATATTACAAAGTAATCACAAAGGGATTGATTAGATGTGAGTCTTGTTTTCTAAATGATTTTAAATAACTTTCCTATGAAATGCCTCCAGTAAGCCTATTTTTCTTAATTTTTAAAATTTTGTTGTTGTTTACAAAAATATTTGTTTGCTCAGTCATTTACTGTTTTGATGCAGTATCTCATTATATATAGCCCTAGCTGGCCTGAAACTCTATGTAGTCCAGCCTGGTCTCAAACATTAAACCTTCCTGACTCAGCCTCCTTAAAATTGAGCTAATGGGCATTTGTTCCCATACTAAGCTATTTCATGATATTTTTGTCTCATATCTTCTGTCCTTGCTTCTCCATCGGCTCAAGAGGAGTTAAAACAAATTCCATATTAAGAACATTGTTTAAACTCTTACATAATGATATACTAGAAATTACTAGTGACAACTTGCATGGGTTAATTGTTACAATTGCAGGAATTATGAATGACAGTACACCAATAGCTTGAAGTTAGCTAGGTAGAAATATTTACCTATAAACTTCTGCAAATTCCAGAAGTGAGAGATTAATTTTTGGTTCTAGAAAGTCAGTTGAAATTTACCTATGTATTACTGTTCTCATTTGCACATTAGCAAACATTTTATAACATTTTATTTAATATTCATATAATGTATGTGAGTCTAATTCATCACTGGAATCTCAATTTCATACCGCTACTCTCCCCTTACAATTTCACATGGGTTCTCTTGCTCTCTCTCTCTTTTGATTTAATAGTAATTGAATCCAGTTAGTGTTGTTTGCCTGTAGGTAGATTGTAGAACCACTTAGTAGAGCATGGGTAGCCTCTCAGGGCCCAAATCCCTGAAAAAAAAAAAAAAAAAAAAAGAGTTGCTTTATCCTATTAACCATGAAAGGCTAATACTTCCTCAGAGACAGGTGGGACTCCATGAGCCCATCTCATATACAGACTGAGATTTTCTCTAGTTTGATATTGCTCAAGTCTTATATATATATAATCCTAGCTATTGTGAGGTTATGTATGCAACTGTGTAGCATACTCTTTCGTTACCCACATTCATCCCCTTGACTCTTGTAAACTTTCTGTACTTCTTCTGTGATTATCTCTGAGCTTTGGTGGTAGGGTGTGGTATAAATGTTCCATTTAGAGCTGAGAACTCTATAGTCTCTTATTCTCTACATCTTCACTGATTCCTGGTCTCTAATTATTGCCTATTGTAAAATGATGTTTCCCCGATGAAAGCTGAGAAATACACTAATCAAAGGGTGTAAAGATAACTCAGGGACTGGTTTAGTCCTATGTCCACTTGACAGAATAGTAGAACTAAGTTCTCCACTAGGAACTAGGACCAAAACATCCATAGCATACTGCCCCAAATAATAATACTATTCATTGATTCCAGCTTTGAGGTCTGGAATTAAATTCAATCTGAAAATGTTTGGTTGGTTATTGCTTTCACTATTGTACCAGTGGACTTATTTACCAAGCTAGGCATTGTAGCTCACAGGGTTCACAACTGGGCAAGACTGCTGATGACTTTTCTTTTCCAGTAGGTTCCATTGAAATTTCCAACACTATGGAAAATAGCCAGTAGAAATGAAGGTAATCTTGACCAATGGTAATTGGTATGCTAATTATGTATGCTGGTAACATTATTCTCCCATTATAGAAGAGCTCCTTTTAAATCACTTTTATTTTTTAACATTGTGTGTGTGTGTGTGTGTGTGTGTGTGTGTGTGTGTGTGTGCACGCATGTTGCATTCATAGGCCAGAAGAGAGAATCAGAGTCAATAGAACCAGAGTGATAGGCAGATGTGAGGTGCCAGGTGGGTGCTGGGATTTAAACAGGGTCCCTCTACAAAAGCAACAAGAACTCTAAACCTCTAAGATATTCTTCATCCCATTAATGTATATATTAAATATTATATTATTTAAACACATATTTTTCAGGTCTTAAAAATAGACCTTAGGTGAAAAATAGAGCAGAATTTCTGAAAAAAAATTCTGTTGAAATAAAATCAGTACTGGAAATTGATCAATACATTACTGTGATAAAATGTTTTCTTTTTGGTAGTGTGTGTAGAAACTAATTATACTGTGTTGAAGGACTCATATATAATCTTTTAGAGGATTATACAGTAGTATTTTTCCACATAGCATTTTCAAATGTCTTTATTGTTAGTTATCCCTCACAATACTTCCTCTTCTGCCTGGCCTCTCATCTACTCCTCAACACATTAATCCTTTCCTCTTCCATTATTCTCCTATTCATCTTTTTACCACCTGTGTTCTATCCACTTTTCTTTAAAATCCATTCCCACAACTATTCTTTGGAAGAATTACATAATTCCCTACCATGTACTCAAATGTCTCAATAAAGTTCAATTTCAAAATATTGTGATGGTTACATACTTTTCTAAATATCTTTTTCTTTCTGTGTCTATACCTTAAGAATTTTGAATAGACTGTGTACTTCTCAATTTAGTATTCATTTTCATTGCTTTTTATAACAAAACCAAGTGATATTGTGTGGGGGCCCACAGAGGCTCCCTAGTAAGGCCTTACTCAAAGTCAGAAAGTCTGAGCTTGCTTTACCCAGCAGGACTGCATAATAGGATGATCTGGCCTAGAGTGTGGTTACCAGGTGTTTTGAAGGGTCTACACTTATTGATACTTTAACCTCGATCTTCAAAGGGGAAGGCCTTTTGCTCCTCCCCTTGCCAATGTATAAAAAGCTCATCCTGGTTAAACTTGGGGCAGCTGGTTATTGATTGACCCAGGGCCCTCCCGAAGCTATCTTGTGTCTCTGTCTTTCTCTTCATCTACGCATATATTTTTATCTAATACTTCTTCATTCTTCACTCCTTCCCCCAAAAACCCTTGGGCAGGTTGGAGCTGGCCACCAGCATATGGCACCCGAACGTGGAACTTGGGTACAGAGGATAAAGTGAAGGTACACTGCAAGTTGCAGTGAGCATGCTCGGTGATTTCTTTTAGGCAGTAAAATGTAAATATAAAGCAGAGTAATAGTAAACAGCTGCTTAATGATATTTTAAAAATAGCCAGAGGAGCTAAATTTAGGCTGCAGCAAGCATCTGTATCTATCTATATATCTATCTATCTATTTATCTATCTATCTATCTACTAAATTAGGTCTAAAGTTGTAATATAAGTAAGTCATAAAAAGTTTTGGTAAAGTTTGAGAAATATAGGCTTTAGGTATAGGGATATTATGAAGGTTTAATAGAAAGTAACTTAAGGTAGAGTAGGTTTTCCCAAGCAGAGGACCTTGGATGCAGATGCATAGAGGAGAATAGGAAAGCAGCATCTGGAACCAAGTAGCCACTGCTGACTCAGCAGTCTGAGAATGAGCAGTGACTTCAGAAAGCAGCAGTGGGAGCAGCAGCTGCCCTGGCCCAGCATCAGCATCACTGAGACCCTCCTGGCATCATCAAGTCACAGGCAGCAGATACAGAGACAATCAGCACAGCAGTGGGGGGTCTGTGTACCTTCTGCCATGGTGGAACCACAGCAGGAAGAACGGAGTCAGCCGGGGTGTTTGTGAGAACATGGCTGGAGGCGACACGACACTCCTCAACCTTGACAAGCAGCCTTCAGACCTGAGGGAAACTGTTGACTGACAGGATTCCTGGGAGAGGTGTTACCAAGCTTGGAAAGTGAAGCAGAGGTTTTAAGCACAGGGTTTGGGTCCCTAGCATCAGCAACAGCAACAGCAGCAGCATGGGAAATGCTGAGGTGAGGCAGAGTCATGCTCCAGGCTGAATGATGGAGATGCACTGGAACCCAGGCCAGCCCAGGCTCCCAGCTACAGGATGAGACAGAGCGGTGGAGCTGCTCAAAGGGCTGCCATAAGGCATTGCACAGAGGATGCAAGGCTAGCAGCAGACCAGGTAATGGAGCCAGGGTACAGCTGCCCCAACTGGACAAGGCTGGGTTTCCTTCAGGACCTACATGCTGAATGAGTGCTGCAGCTCATAGCAGTGGGGCAGCACCTTGAGCCCTTGTGATGCAAGGTAATTGAGAGCCTCAGGCCCCAGAACACAGGGGTCTCAGGGCTGATAAACCAAAGACAGGACAGTAAAAAAGCAAAACAGGGTAGAGTCAGCAGCAAAATCTGCAGAGCTTCTGTTTGCTGGAGGAGAACAAACGCGTGGCTCCTTTAAGAAATGGCTTCCTGGTTCATGCTAGCTGTAAGGAGGGCTTTTTCTAAGAGATCTGCAGTGGCTCAGCTACACCTTTACTCTGGGGCAAATTGTCTAGGGGAAGGCTACCAGCTGCAAGCGCCTCTGTAGCTGAGGGCGAAGTTTCATAGACTTGTGTTTGAACTGGGTTGCTCATTTAAAGGAACTGCAACAAATTTTTGGTTGTGGGTCTCTTCATATTTGGAGCTTTTTGCTTCAGATTCATTATGATTAACACAATGACTTCAGGGAAGCTGGAGAGTCAGGCCCTGATTTTGAGCTTTCAGTGGAACTTTAAGAATGGTATCAGAACTGCTTTTTTTTTTTTTTAAACTTTTCAGACTTCAGAAATGGGACAATTTTTATTTCACTTACACATATATACTCTATTAACTGTGGTAACTCACAAACTGTTTTGTATAGAAATGGAGCTGTTTTGTGTAAAAATGGAACTAGGAATAAAGAAAATTGTTTTTTTTCTACCCAGGCTCAAGATGCAGCTTCAAAAAATATAAAGAAAGGGGGAGTTAATATTCCTCAGTCTCTTTAATTAAATGTTTTTTCTCTTGTCCCTTGAGTGGATTAATGTTAGCCTGTGTTAATGTACTCTATGTTTTGTTGTTAGAAAATGTAAATAGTTCTTTTAAGAGATTGCTATTGGATATTTGCTAAAGTTTAAGAAATGTAAATATTTCTAGTAAGAGCTTACTTTTGGATGTTTATGAGAATTGTAATTGTGTCTATTGTTAATATTCATGCTAGAATTATGATGTTAACCTGATGATGCTACTGAACCATGGTATGATAAGGGGTCACAGTTTCAGCTAAGGAATTCAAAGGTCTTGAGTAGACATCACAAAAAGACTGAGTTGGTAATTTCCAGGCCCTAATTTCCTTGATTAAAGATAGGAGTTCATTTGAAATGTCATGCTGAATATAACTGAATGTGTGTAAACTCTTCTATTTACAATGACCAACTTAAAAAAGGCTTGAAGCACGTAAAACTGCTGTAGACATCCTGGACCAATTTAAAAAGGCCATTACATCTTGATCATCCCCTATTCCTTTACTGGGAGATATAACATCCATAAGGCGCAGGTGTATTGCTATGATTATTCCAGTATACTTGCAAACTCTTAGTGAAAAGCTGATTCAGAACTGTATAGAGTTATGCTCTGTGCCCTTGAGACCTTTAAGAAGGGGGAATATATGGGGAACCACAGAGGCTCCCTAGGAAGACCTTACTCAAGGACAGAGAGTCTGAGCTTGCTTTACTCAGCAGGGCTGCATAATAGGATGATTTGGCCAAAGGCATGGTTACCAGGTGTTTTGAAGGGTCTACACTTGTTGGTACTTTGTACCTTGACCTTCAAAGGGAACTTGCTGATATATAAATTTTCCATCATGATTAAACTCAGGACATCTGGGTATTGAGCTAGGGCCCTCTTGAACTATCCTGTGTCTCTGTTTTTCTCTTCATCCAGGCCTATATTTCTATTTAATACTTCTTAATTCCTCACTCCCTCCACCAAGAATCCTTTGACAGGTCAGAGCGGGCCACCAATAATATTGTTGAAGTATAACTTTCTGTTCATGGGAGCACACATATTAAATATTTTGCTGGTTTTGTTTGAAAGAACCTGTTCTGTCTGCTTCAAGTCTTTCCATTTAATAGTAAAGATTTCATTCTTCCTTCAATACAGTATCATCAGATTTCCTCACACACTACCCAAAAGAAAATACCTCCTCAGAATTATCTACTGATTGATGTCCAGTGATAATTTTACTGTCAACAGAATTTTATGTAGAAAATTCGCTCTGTTTTTCACTGGACTAAACTAACTTGTACTTTCTACAGTGAGCCTTTTTCTCTTTGACTGCTGTTTTGAGTCTTTCTGACCAACTCCCTCAAACTGACAGAATCTAAGGTTAAGTGCTTTTTATATTATTAACTGTCTTTGTGATATAAAGTGAAAATAAGGGTTCATTGAGTTTTATCTTTCAAAAGGACTCACAATGTCTACTTTATGACTAATGTTATATATGGAAAATAAAGTTCAAATGTAGCATATAAGTTCTAAGCCAATCTTAATCAAAGGAGTAGCAAATATTATTTTAGTGGTGGTATTGCAACTTTAGAATCTTTTTTTTAAAAAAAATTATATCCTGGTCATAGTTTCTTTTCCCTCCTCTCTTCTCACTCCCTTCTCCAAGCTCCCATCCCAACCCCCAATCTACTCCTCCCATTTCTGTTTAGGAAAGGTCTCCCAGGGACATCAACAAAACATGTCCTATCAAGTTGCAGTAAGAATAAGCACCTCCCCATGGATTAAGGCTGTACAAGGTGACCTAGTATGGGGAGTAGGGTTCCAAAAGCCAGTAAAGACTCAAAGACAGCCCTTGCTCCCACTGTTTGATACAGAGTCTCATGCAGATCAGTCTTCCTCAAGTTTACTATAAATCTAAAGATGGAACTTAAGTCATGATTCTCTACCCCCACTTCTCAGGAACTAGGGTTACAGGCATGTACAACCATGTCTCACTTTAGTTTGATACATGCAGTCATTAATCAAGTCAGCTCTTTTCTCAGTATCTTGTAACATCTCTCTGGGCCTTTAAGTGATCTGGACCTCAGCTTTGCCTTCTTGATCATTATTCACAAGTCAGTAATATTCATCTCCTGACTTTTACACATATCTCTAGACTATTAATAGTAGCAAAGTTTCTGACCATGGAATTCCCTGGTGTCCTCATATATCACTGTTTATATCTGCTCAGTTATCACCTTCTATTCAAATCTGGTCCTTCTCTTCAGATCATATAGTGGCCCCTTTCACCATGCCTTTACACTCATGACACAGGCTTTTTCTCAGATGTTTATCTTCTTTAAACCCCTTAAACTCTTGTCTGAAGGCCTTAGAGCATCCTTGAGACCTTAGTAAGTTACTTTGAGGCTCAATTATTGAAATTTAAATATGATTATATTATTCTCCTTTTACACTGGGTTTTTTTTTTAACTAATGAAGCAAAGACAAAGTGAGTAAAAAACTCCTGGAGGCCCCATCATATGTCAAGACATGGTACCATAGACTTTATTTTTATGGTAATGATTCCTCACCATTATGAATTTGCAGTGAGGTTGCGGGGAAATGTATGGGTGTGTAGGTGCATATGTACAGTTTTCATGTAAAGGACATTAACAGACATTTAGTGTGTCATTCAGTTTCCACTCAACTCATTTTTAGACAGGCTATGTCTCTGAACCTGGAGACCACTGCTTGGGTGAGACTACTGACTAGCAAGACTCAGAGATTCTTCCTTTCTCTGGCTACCCAGGACTTGGACTAGGATTTTGTACTATGGCTTTTACCTAGATTCTGAGTAATTCAGGTCATCGTACTCGCATCTCAATCACTTTACCAATGATCCATCTCACCATCTCAAATAAATCTACAATATTTAAAAATACATTTATTCAGAATTTATTTTAGTTTGATTTTGAAGATGCTTCTAATGATTCTGAGTGATGAAATGTGAGGTGTTCTCAAACTTCTGTTTCACTGATTTTTCTCCAGGAAAAGCACATATGCATTCCTGTGCATTTGCAGGATAAGCCAAAGTGGCTTTTTTTTTTAGTGTATTCTTTAATGATCTATCAGTCACATTCTTGTTATAGAGTCCAAATTGGCTTTGAACTCCTGACTCTCCTGCCCTGTATCCTTTGAATGCATGTATTACATGCTTAAGTAGCTTCTGCTCAATAAACACATACATTTATTTGAAAGGACAAATGGCAGAGAAAATACAGTTATATAGTTCTGGATAACTCTAAACATTTTTGAAACCATACCATAATAATTTGTCATTTAAAGAAATATATTTAACAGAATTTGTCTCCACTAATACAATCCAACTTTTAGCAAAAGTCAAATTTAGAAAACATGATTCTGTGTTGAACTATTTAACAGAATTTTTGATGAGATTGGTAGTGGTATTTGCCCATATGACTTTTTGATATTGTAATTAATGTATTTTATATTTTAAAGTGTCAATGCAAGAAATCAGTGCTTGAACTTACAAAATCAAGCATTTATGAAAGATGCACTAAAAGTAAAAAAATAGATACTAGAAGATAGACCAGCAGTTAAGAGCATTGACTGCTTTTCCAGAGGATTTGGGTTTAATTGCCAGCAGAAGGATATGGGCTGACAACCTTCTGGAAATCCAGTTCCAGGTGATTCAATAGCCTCCTTTTTCTCCATTGTCACCAGATGTACAATTGATAGATATACATGTAGACAAAAAATCCAGTCACATAAGTACAATAAATTAGAAAGTACAAAATACCAAGGGGTATTATGTAAGAGAAATTATTGAGTTGTTGGCTAAAAGGGTCTCATGGAAATCCACAAACAACCCACACTCTTGGCAAGGCAATAAATAGGTTGCTGTCCACAGACTGACAGCAACACCCAAACAACTGATTGATCACAGAGAAGTTGAGTTGGTGCCTACATAGAACCTTCACCTCTGAGTTCTAGTGTCTTTCGTATGGGAAGGTAGTCTGCAGGCTACTGAAAGAGAAATGTAAACAACAACTCAGCCACAAACTCTTCAATCTACAATGCTATTCTGCCTGAAAAAATATGCTATAGAGTGATGATGGCACAAAGCTTGTGGGAATACCTAACCAGTGTCCGATTTGACTTTAGTCACACTCTATGAGATAGAACTCATATCTGACACTGCTTGGGTGATCAAAAACCAGAGACTATCTGGCCCAGAGACAAAAACTACTAGTCTAAAAAAAAGTATCAATACAATGATTCCTAATGATATTCTGCTGTATTCATAATCAGTGCCTTCTTCAGCCATCATCAGAGAAGCTTCCTTCTGCAACAGATGGGGAAAAAAATACAAACCTAGAGCCAGACATTACACAGAGAGAGAGATCACAACATCTGCTCTAAATGGGAGGTCTCCATCAAATCCCTCCTCCTGAGAGCCCAGGGAACCCCATGGAAAAGGAGGTGAAAAGAGTGTAAGAGCCAATGGGGATGAAAGAAATCATGAAAGACAGTATTCAAAATTAAGATGAGCAGAGCTCATATGAACGCACAGACCTTAAAGCAGCAGACAACACAGTGCCCACACAGGTATGCATTAGGTTCTCTGCTGACACATTATGTTTTTATAGGATTCCTGAGTGTGTGAACAAGAGGGATCTGATTTTGTTGTTTTTGTTTTTGTTTGAGATAGGGTTTCTCTGTGTAGCTTTAGAGGCTGTAGATCAGGTTGGCCTCATATTCACAGAGATCATCCTGCCTCTGCCTCCCAAGTCCTGGGATTAAAGGCATGCGCCACCACTGCTCAGCTGAGGTATCTGATTTTTGTGTCTTTGCTTGGACTCTTTTCCTGCTCTTGGAACTTGTCTAAGTTCAATGTGTTGTTCTCTTTTATATTTTATTATATTTTATTTTGTTATATTTTGTTGTTATTTCTTGTTTTCTAAAGAGAGAAAGGGAATGGTTTGAGATGGGAGGGAGGTGGGGAGGAACTGGGAAGAGTAAAGAGAGAAGAACCTGTAATCAGGATATACTGTATGAAAAAGGAATCAATTTTCAATAATAGGGAGAAAAAGTAAAAGAAAATAGTTGATATAAAAATAAAAAAAGAAACACACTGTGTAATTGATGTGATTTAGAGCCACAAGATAAAACATCTCTAAAAAGGGTCTGCTTTAGCACTGAAAAATATTAAAAATCATCTAAGCAAACCAGGAAAGTACTTTCTCTTTGCCCAACTACATAGCTCTATAAAACAGCTTTTTTTTCATTTATTAAAATAACAGATATTATAGCAAGTGGAAAGAAAAATATAAAAGTTCACTAGTAGTCAAACTAGTCTGGCATTAAAGATATTTTCACAGGTATAAAACAATACCACACTTCTAGCTACTTTTATTATTTTAACTACATAAAGGATGACAACTTGTAAAATATATTACATTAAGCTACTTTAGGTGTGTTGTTGTTGCTTCTAGACAAGTGGATATGTGTTTTCAAAGTTTTTTTTTAATTTTAACCACTAATTTCTTAATTATCAACAGATGATAAGATTGGCAGTTCTGTTCTGTGTGCTGCAACAATTTTAAGACTATACAGCAATCCTAACTCCAAATCTGATAAAAACTTTTCTGATCTAGCATACCATTTGCTTAGTGTACACATTGCATCCTGATCAGCGTTAGTTATGTACTTATACAAAAAATCAATGTCAAAATATCTATATTTTGAATCAACTAGAAGGTGATGGTCTGAGTTGGTGGTTTGAGCAGAGATCATTCTTGTTTGTAAAGCCCTACTTTGATGGTTCTATGCATTATAAATAAGAAACACACAGAGAAAGAAATATAGAAAAGAAGAATGTGAAAAGAAAGTCCAAAATAAGTGAATTTTTTTTCTTTTTTAACCAATGTGTCCCCATGGCCCAAAGGAACTTTTTTTAAAGTCAATAAATATATGTTAAACAAGAAGAATGCAACAAATGATAAAATAATAGAAATTGAAAATAGATCATTGGAAAACCATAGCATTCACCAGATATCTATTCCTATTAAAATGTAATTCTTATTTATGTTTAGCCACATGGCTGCGTACCTTTTCTCAGTTCTGCCTTGTCATCTTGCTTGCTCTGTGTCTGGCTGGCGAGTCCTGACTAAGCCTTCCTCTTCCCAGAATTATCCTTGTCTGCTTATCCTGCCTATACTTCCTGCCTGGCTACTGGCCAATAAGTGTTTTATTAAACCAGTGTACGAAGACATTATTCTACAGCACATTTATTTAATTTAATATCTATGCACATATGAAATTTTCTTTATTCATTAAATAATTGATGGGTACCTATGTGCTTATTTCATAACTGAACAACTGTGAATACTGGGGCAGTAAACATGGATATGCAACTAAAAAAAAAATGATTTTGAGGTTAGAGAAGTCGGTACAGGCACCTATAGTTCAAGCCTAGTGGCCTAAGTTTGGATCCTCAGAACCCATATAGAATCTGAATGAATGTCACATTTTTTTTTGTAGTTTGTTATATCCCTATGGAGAGATAAGAGGAAGGGGCGGGAGAATCTCCAGCAGTTCATAGGTATACCAGTCTGTCTCACACAATGCTGAAAACTGAGGAGGAATCAATGTCAGAACGTTGTACTCTGACCTCCATAGGTGAGTTGTGGCATGTAGAGTTCGATACTCTCAAACAAGCACATGCTATTCTCATATCACATACACATAAACTTAAAATTCTTCAAGATCAGAATGACAGTCATATCCTAACAGGCCCCTTATAATTACGTGTTGGTTTTCTTTTATTAGATTCCCCAAACCAAAGTGAAAATAACGAAGAAGTAAAATTGTTATGAGATTAGAATAACTGGTTTCCAACTGTGTGCCTTTGTAATATTAGTTGATACTTAAAGGAAGAAAATTACATAGACAAATGATATATAGAATAAGAACAAAATTAATTATCACTAATGCAACAAAATAAAGATGAAACAGACATATTAAAGCATGATAGTCTTTTGTTTCATGCTTAACCTTTTCCCCTTACTTTCCATCATTTTATCTATACTAGGGTGATTTCAGTGACTCTAATGTATAAAGCATTCACAAATATTTAGGGGATATGTAGGCATGAAACCAAAACCCATGGTAATCTGTCCCTCCAGGCCCAAATCTCAGGTTTTTATCTTTATCTGTGTAATGATAAACTAGTATTTTTAAAAGCAAGTTGAAATAATGCAAAGGTTTAATAAATGTCTGACTGGTTATATTTATTATTGTCAGTGATTATTATTAAAAGAAAACAATGTTTACAAGAGTTTTATATCTTTTGAAAAAACATAAGAAAGTTCTGTATCAAAGAACACGAGTGCACTTATATTACTATAGAAAATTCTTAGAAACTATATTTTCCAATAACTAATACAAGCTTTAGAACCAGTGGAAACTTATTCAGAAACATATTTCAAAGGCTGGGATTATATATGTATGCAATATCCACTCATTTTTACCCAAGGCTTTTTAGTGGACAGTGATAAAGTGTGGTTAGCCTGGTAGCCTCTAAGTTAGTCCTTGCAACTTGTGTGCTGCAGACTAAATTTTCAGATGTCACATATGGAATGGATCTCTTAAAAGGATACTCAGCTGAAACATGAAATACACTCAGTTCTATAGTTTGACTAGGATATCTGTCATATAGAAAGGCCATAAAAATGAACTTACTGAAACTTTTAGTAAGCTCTGCTGCACAAAAAAAGAGCAGGTCTCAAATTTTAATTAAACACTTGAAAATGCAGAGGCTAATATGAAATAATTACAATTTCATTCAGTCCAATAGGCCCTATTCACCTGTCCCAATCAATATGAACAGAAGGCAAAACTAAACAGCAAGAACAATCTGTATATCTGAGAATGTATCTCAATCATGCCTGGGTTCTTTTGGGTCTCACTACTTGCTTTGCACAAGCAATTTTCTGAGAAGTTATGGAGAAAATTATTGAATGCCTTGGAAGAAAGCAACAGGGGTCTTCTCTAAGATATTCTTTATTGTTCCCTATTCTTTAATAGCTGGCCATTTTCACAAAGGAAACTCTTTTTTTTCTGTCTTAAATCAACATTCAGAGTAACAGGTACAGGATATATTTTATTTTGTTTTTAAGCAACATTACTTCTTACTGCTATTCACAGATTTATGGAAAATAAAAAAAGCATGCTGCTCATTCTATTTCAATATATAGAATTTTGTTCCAATGGAAATTAAAGCTAAAATGAATTATATACTTCAAATAGTTTGAAGTTAGGAATATGGAAAAAATAAACTATTTATTTATATAGATGCCCTATATAAGTAGAGCATTAACTGCCCTTTGCCATGGTATCAATTTTCTGAAAACTTAGAAGCCATTTGTAATTTCAAGGAGTAAGTTAAATAAATGAAAAGCATATTTTTAAAATACGGCTTAAATTGTTAAACATGCTACAATAAATCATAAAGTAGCAGCTCCTTGTATGTTTCTCTATCAATGTATACATACATATCTGTGCATACCTGTTGTATAGCAATTTCCTCTGAGATACAACATGATACTGAAGGGAAGTTCCTTAAAGCTCTGGGTGTTTAAACGTAGTTAAACATTCCAACCTGCAAGGAAACTCTTTAAGACTTAGGAAATAAACAACTTAAAAGCTTTATGTAGTCCCTGAAACTGACCAGAAGGGCTAAGTTTCTCCTTCCTCAGGCTTAAATGACCTTATATGAGATAAAGAATGCTCAGAAGAGCTAAACTGCCTAGAAGAGGCTCAGACTATTTAAGCCCTGTGAAAAAGACACTCTCTGAACCTAGGAGCCATCTACAAATTGGGCAGTGAACTTCTGGTTTCCAGTTTTGCTAATCATCACCCTCCTGGGGTGGGCTTTGGTGATGCAGCTGTCTTTTGGTCATTTGTGCTCCTGTAAGAAACCCATAGCCCTTTCTCATAAGTAACCCCCAAAATCAATTGGTTCATCAAATTGGACTTTGGTAATATCCACACTTTTGTCTGTCCTTGGTTCCCTATCAGTTTTCCTATCAGAAAAAGTAGACATTTGTTCATGTCTCCCAGGAATAACATCACCCAACACCTATGAGCATACATGAACACAGGATATGGTCTTCTCTAGAATTTAGTTTGCAAAGTTATTGAACTCAGGAGCTGTGCATAATTTCAGTGGGAATATAAATTGAAAATGAAGGTGCATGATTCTATATCTTCCATATATTATATGCTTAGTTATATTACAGCAGTATATAGAAGGTCTTCATGTAATACAGATCCTACAAAGTGACATAGTCTCAGAAATGTCTTGTTAGTATTTTAAATTTTGCTTGTGGCTATGCTGTTTTTCTCACCCATACTTCTTCGCACAACTTTCCTCTTTATAGTCCAACTCCAGCTAGATTTATCTGGGCCTTCCCTGACGGTCCTCCCACACTGGCATATATGAGTGCTCCATTTAGAATTATGCTCTTCATCCTCTTCCCTGTCCTTTCATTCCCTGCTTTTCTTGGAGGAGCCACCTTCTAGGGACAGCATGCACTGTGTGTTTTCCTCACACATTGTGAATACGTGTTCTCCATGGAAATGTCTTTTAGCCTTTCCTTGTAACATTAAAAACCTTGTCATTATGATAAATAAATAGCACAGGTAGCCAACTTACAAGAGGAGGGCTCTATTTAAATAACCCCTTCTCAGAGGTTTAAGTCTTTGGCTGCTCAACCTTGTCATTCTGGTCCTGTAGCAGTGTACTAAATCATGGAAGGAACATATGTCAAAGAAAACTGTTCAGCTAAGGATGCCTATGAAGTAAAAAGAGAGGAGACATTTCTGATATCATTTTCAAGGGTACACGCCCAATGAACTAACTTTGTTAAACAAAGCACTGTTCCAAAAGGTTTCATCTCTCCACAGTGACACAAGATAGTGATCATTCATCCTAGTCCATTGGAGTTAGGGGGTGAACAATATTCAAGTCACAGAGGTTTCTAACTTTATGGACTGAGTGTCTATGTCTATGTTGAGAGTTTTTCATCAGGAGGAAAGTGTGCCCACAACTATAAGCTATGGTCTTAAATAGCTATGTCATTGTTCATGGATAATATACCTTCTTCTCATTTCTCAACTCATTTATAATCCAATGGGAAAGAAGGATGTTCTCAAAACCTCCGAAGTTATGTGCAATGCACATGCTTATGGTTTGAATATTATTTTTCCTATAAACTCATAGAAATGTGACTTATAAAGTCTTTATTATTTAAATTAAGAGAGTATAATTGGAATATATTAAAATTTACAGGTGTCTGGATTGTTAATAGGCCATAAGATTGGAGTTTTTATTTGTTTGTTTTTTAGTTTTTCAGGACAGGGTTTCTCTGTGTAACTGCCATGACTGTCATGGAACATGCTCATGTAGCCCAGGCTGGTCTCTAACTCACAGACATCTGCCTGCCTCTACCTCCTGAGTGCTGGGATTAAATGCATGCACCACCACTGCCTGGTAAGTTTTTATTTTCTAAACTCAGCACCTTAAATAAGGAGAGAGAAATGAGACAAACATAGGACAATGTTCATATATGTCCCTGCCACATGTGATGTGGCCACAGGGTCTCTTGCTTAAAAGTGCAGAAAGCTAATGGGACTTCCAGCTTTCAAAACTTTCATCATGTAAACCTCTTTTCCACAGAAGTCATGCTGTCTCATGCATTTACTACACTATCGACAAACAGATGGAAAAAGAATAAATAAAAGAAAACAGAATGAGTGAGGAAACACAAGTTTATCTTTCTTGGTTAAAAGCAATGGATGCTGAAAAAGAGCAGATAGAGGACCAGAGGAAACATGTGACATGTCAGAGGGAAAGACTGAGTGGAGGTGACAGGGGCTAATTAGGAGGAGCAATGGGGTGGGTGAGATAAACAGAGAGGAATAATTTACCAAGCACACGTTGTTCAAATGTTTTATTCTGTCTAATACACTGTATCATTTTAAAATTTTTAAAAATTTTAAAAAGAAGAGAATACCTTTGTCAAGAATCTTTATACATGTTCCTCATTAGACAACGGGAGAATCAACCATTGGGTTGAATATTTCTTAAAAGTTGAGTAAGTCGATAAATTAAAAGAAAATACCTATTGTCCCAGAAACACAAAGCTCCATTGTAAGTACAGGTCAGGTAAGTTGTGGTGTGGAGTATGGAAAGCAAAATTAGAGGGAAACAGAGAGATAGGCAGAAGATCTTGGAGGAGTCAGGGGAGGGGAAAGCAAACTAATAATATAGCACATGAAAAAAATTTAATTAAAAAAACTGAATGAAAGGGCACTGACTGCATGTGGAATGCAAATGGCTATGAGCATTGGGCTGTGGTGGAAACTTTAAAGGCTGATTTGAAATTTACAAAGAATTTTATTCCCTAATTTATTGTAGAGTGTTTTATATGCTGATTGCTTTTTCTTTTAAGGACTTCATCACTTAAATTCATCAGTTACACATTGATGAAATATCTGTCCTGCCTGTTCCTTACTAAGGGATTTGCTTATTGAACAGCACAGAAAAATAACATGGGTTGAAGAAATCTTTTCAAAAGCATTTTATAAGAGAAGGCTTTCCTGACCCCAACTGACCCAGAACAGCACTCAAAACCACAAAGAGATACTATCAACCTACATCCACATGTTGCTTCCAACATTTAAGGGGCATTTTTTTTGTTTAAGGTTGTTTCCAACCTGTTGGCTGCTTTCAGCAAATGATTACCACAATACAAAAATATACATGCACATTTTTCTGGTTCAGAGGCATGAAAGAGTATGTAATTTAAGATTCAAGCTGTGAATTAGTTTAGGTTGTAGACACTGGTTAAATGGGAAATCTAAGGCACAGTGAGGTTAGTTCCATTGTTCTCTTAAATGCAGGTTGGTCTTAAACAGGCTGAGCACGCAGTAGGATAGCAGCAAATGTATACTGCTGGACAGCTTGGAGCTTAAGCCTTCACATCACATCACAGCCCTTAAAGCCCCATTCCATGGTCTTAAATGATCTCAAGGTGTATTCTTAACTTGGGTGCGAGGTTTGGAGAAAGTCTAGTCTCTTTGAAGCCAAAATATATTTTCAGAAAAAAAAAAAGCCTGAAAACCAGAAAAGCAGCATTTTTAGAAGAAATACTCAAATTTATAATGCAAATGAAGAGGATTATCTCAGACTCAACAAGAAATGAAGGAAGAAATTTCTTGGTCACAACTTAAAAATTAAACTGTTGTTTGATTTTCAGAGAACTGTTTTATCGCCTCAATAAATCCATGTCCTACTTTTCCCAAGACTCCAGCCTACTCATGTTTCTCTATCCTTCAGTTGTGTTTTGCCATGTGACTGCATTCTAGAGAGTAAAAAACAGTCCATGCCATGTCTGTTGCTCTGTTAATATGAAGAGCTCTAAAACTGTTCCTTCACAATGGCTGGAAAGAGACAATATTACAGGCATGGAATTCAATCAAAAGAATAACAAAATCACAAGGAAAGGAACTGAGTGCTCAGAGACACTCCTGGGAGAGATTTTCCCACTAGACAATGCCACATGCTTGGAAATTCACACTGGAAATCTACCCAGACTTAAAGGTGGATCTCTGAAGTCACAGGTATTATTATTCGCACTTACAGTTCCATGTCCTGTGGCTAGAGTTTTCCTGCCTGGCCCACGGTCAGGATAAATCTCTTTCACCTGCCAGTCCCACAGCCGCTCAGACCCAACCAAGTAAACACAGAGATTTATATTGCTTACAAACTGTATGGCCGTGGCAGGCTTCTTGCTAACTGTCCTTATAGCTTAAATTAATCCATTTCCATAAATCTATACCTTGCCACATGGCTCGTGGCTTACCGGCATCTTTACATGCTGCTTGTCCTGGCGGTGGCTGGCAGTCAGTGACCCCTTCTGCCTTCCTGCTCTTTTAATTCTCTCTGTTAGTCCCGCCTATACTTCCTGCCTAGCCACTGGCCAATCAGTGTTTTATTAGTAACACATTTGCCATACAGAACATCCCACAGCAATGTCCTTTTCTCACTTCCCCCAGATGAAATATTTACATGTTCTTGAGCCAGTCTCCAAAGCCCTATGTAGGACAAAGCAATTGATTTCTTCCACAAAATCCTTTCTCTCTCCATGGCACCAGGTACTGATATGGATTTTCCTATTATATCTAGATTCTTATCTGAGAAAAAAAAATCCCCAAGTATCAGTGACATTTTGCTCCTTGTTCAGAATATTTAGCCTATATCTTGCTTCTCAGAACTTAGCTTGTATCATCATCATCACTGTTTAAAGGGCTTATTAGAACATGAATACTGATAAGTGTACATTTATACTCAAATATACACCATATACAACAACAACAGTGTGGTAGAGTTTAGATATATATATAGCACTATCTAATCATACAATAAGTGAGATTCTTGCAAAAAAATAGGTGTGATAAATTTAAAAATCTAAATCTTTAACCACAGTTACAATACTAAATGAATTTATATTTAACATTTTGAAAGAAAAGAATAAATACACTTCTACAGAAATGTACTTTGCCCTGCACACTAGAATCCTTTAACATCAATTGTTCAAGCACCAACATGTTGAGCTTTTTTTCCTGTGCAAACTTTATCAGATATATTGACTATTCGGCTCCAATAATTACATTAGAATAATAGCTCCTTAATAATTGAATGTAATTGTCTTTATTTTATCCTGTGATCACCTGTATTAGTTTACTGTACTTTGGATTTGGAGGAAGTTTGAGATGCAAGTGTGCATACATGTTCTTGTCAGTGGAAACAAATACTGATGAGTACAGATGGATATACAAGATATAGAGAGATCTGATTAAAAAGAAAATCATCAGAATTATTCTTGGTTTCATTATTATTAAGTCAATTATTATTGTTTGACGATTTTCTTCATTCATAAACTACTCCTTGTCATGTTAATTTTATTTAATTTATATTAATCATATTGAAAATATTACAAAGATCTATGTAAATATGTTCTTTTGGATGGAGAAGTCTATTATTTAAATATAGGAGGAGGTATGTGAACACATGCATCATTTATTAATAGTATTCTGTCCATCGGTTTATTTGTAAACATTTTCTGATCATTAGTAATAAGAGGCCAGCTAATTAAGACAAGAGTTAGTGATTCTACTTTTTCCATATATATTTTGACTCTCTTTTAACACTTTTCTTTACCCACAGAGTGTGGAAAATACTGTTTTCAAACATGACAAATTGAAGAATCCAAATGAAAGCTTTCTCCACCGAAATGGTGTCACTCTCAACCAATTCCAGCCAGCTGTGCTTGTGCTCAGTGCTAGGGAAAATATTGCACAGCTACTGGTTTGTCCACAATGAATCATTTCAATAGATGTGATTCATAAAGCTGCAGGTGGCATTTACTTGACAAAGTACACTAATTGGGGTGGCTGAACTGAAAAAAAAAAAAACTTCCTCTGTAAAATAGTTTTTAATTGCTTCAAAATGCTTTCTTTGAAGTTTAAAGGGAAGAGTTTATTTTCTCTTAATTAAATATCTTAAAATTTTTATTCCTATAGTGCAATTGCCAAATAGATATTATCCAGTAAGGCACAGTATTTCAGATAAGTTATTTACTATGAAGTGAGAAATCTACAAACAGGAGTTGGATTGGCAACAAAGTATTCTTTTCAATATATAAGCACATATACAGCAAGACAGACAGAAAGGGACACAAAGGAGCTGAAGAGATAGCTTAGTGGATAGGAGCACCTATCCAGTCTTTTCCAGAATCTAGGGGTCAATTCCCACCACCCACACTGTGGCTCACAATGGTCTGTGACTCCAGTGCCTGCAGATCCATGTCTTTTGGCCTCTAGAGACAACAGGCACACACATGGTTCAGATATACATGCAGGCAAAAACACCTATACCTGTAAAATACAATACGAAATAAAGTAAGAAAGACTGAGACCGAGGGAGAAAGAAGGATAAATAATATATTTAACAATATTCATTCATTCACAAAGGTGTTATCTAGAGGTAAAACTTCACTAGCAAATAACACAAAAAAAGGCATTATCTTAAAACAAACATAAAGCTCTCATAATCCAGTGGGGGGAAACACATACCAAGCAAAAATATAATTAACATAACTTTAATATTGTCAACAATATGTTTTCTAGGTTATCCAATTTCTTACATTGCAAAAGCCCTAGTGTGATTATTTGTTTACAGATCTCTTAGCTGTTTAAGACCTTAAGTAATGGATAAACAAGAGGAATAGAAAACTTGTAGAGGCATTACTTTTAGTTTGTTGACTTACATGTCTTATTCCCACAAGAGAGCTTGTATTATTTGCCAGTATGAGGGTATCTGTGACCTCACCAAACCTCCAAGCTTTTTGCCACATGATTCAGTGAAAACACAAGGCATCTTTTCCAGGTGTCCTGGATGAACCTCTGCCTATCATGACACATATCCTTCATCAAGTTGAAGGCTTGAGGCTCTCTCAGATGGAATGGAAGCTGCTTACCATTCTAGCTCTGTAGTATTTAGTAGGAAAAATTATTGATGAGCCAGATACTTGTGTGGACAAAGATGTTTTTACATCTGGGACTCTATGTGGCCATTGGAGTTAATGATACCAGAGATGATATAGAGGACCCTTCACTCCTAAAGTAAATCTTTTTGCTGGGCACTGTTCACAATTTTGTCAGAGTCTGTGGAGAAAGAAATCTTACATGTACAACTATTTGGGCCTCAGCAAAGGACACCAAAACCAAGGATCCTGGAAGCAAGTTCATCAGAATACTGGAAAAGTGCCAAGGACATAGGGAGTCTTAACTCAAAGTGTCTCACTTGTGCTACAGTTGAGAGACCTGGCAAAGCACTGGCCCTGAATGTGTTACTTTTCTCTTCCTCAGAGGATATGGGATGTACTGTGCTATTTCAGGTTGTTCAATGTGAAGACAGGGACAGAGGATTGTTCATAGACCATTGCACTCCCAATGCATTCAGTATCATTTCTGAAGTAAGCAAGGAAGAGTAAAATGAGATAGACACAAGGCCACCTGGAGACAAGGCCTATTTTCCTAAAGCCATTTTATGGGGTTGTGAGAACTCAGCCGGATGAGGCTTCGTGACAGAAGATTCATGAGTTTCCCTCACTAGGCACGAACCACTCTTGCATTTCTAACCATCAGGCTATGCCATATTCATTGTTCATATGCTAACTCCACCAATTAGTCAGCATGAGCATGGGCTTTTCATATGAATCCAGAATCTGCTAACTCCAAAAGTGTAATGGGTACTTCTAAGCTATGGAAGTGTTCTTTGCCATTTATATAGTGGGAAAACGCTGAGGTCTACAACTCAGTGACAACAACTGTATAGGCAGAGTCCCACAAAATAGCCAGTTGAGGACTTGAGATATACTATATTAGCTATAACCCTAGTTTAAAAGTAACAACTGTTTCTTGGTAACATTGCGGTCGGTTTCTATCAAGATCCTTACATAGAGAATATGAAAATTCTGCTAATCAAGTAGCCATTTTTATTATTTTGAGGCAATGAGGGTGGAACTTGGCAATCACTTCCTTCAGAATGCCTCTTCCCAGATTACACCCAGGAGTTTTACCTATCAAGATTTTGAATTTGCTATGCCATACATGTGGTGTAACAGGGCACCTAGTTCTTGCTGCATGGGCAATTTGTGTAGTTCCTCTAGAGAGGTATCCTTATCATATTAACAAGATGTTGCTCCTTCCATGTGATGATTGAGATACTGATGGAAGATAGCCAAATGACTCATGGAGCCTTTTAAAAGGAGATTATAGGTGTGTTGTGCCCATTTTCACATGAAAACGAACAGACAATGCTCATTTTGATTGAGAGGGATGCCGAAAGGGCTATTTGCCATACCAGGAGCTGCACAGAACATCTCCTCATCTTGGAAGCTGTAAACATCAATGTTAAGGGAGCTTTACAACTGCTTATCCCACCAATATTGATTATCTTGTTGGTATCCTGCGCCATCCGGAAAATGGAATTGAAAAGCCATTTCACAGTATTGGCTTCTTTAACCTCAACAACAAGGAAAATTATTTGTCTCTCTTAGGCTGCTTATATTGTTTTTGAAAGGTGCTAAGGTGTTGCAGGAACTCTTAACACAAAACTCAGAGCAGTTTCTATCAGGATTTGAGGTGAAGACACAAGGGCACATGTCCACAATAATGGGGAAGACTCAAATACACAAATGAGTAAGAAGACAACATTTAAGATGGAGAGGGCTTTAAGAGCTGAAAGGCTTCTTGCAGACACGCTTCAGTGAAATCCTAAGATCCACACTGCACAGCATTATGGGAATGACTTTCAGTCATCTGAGGGCTGTTATCTTTACAGGCCACTACTCTTGATACGCTACTATGAACCTTTCAAAGATATTGTTTCCTTTGCCTCCATTTACTATATATCACTATTATCTTGATTATCAAAATATTAAATACAATTGGCTTTCAGACATCACCCTCCTCCATTTGTGCCTTGCCTGGCCGGTCCTGTAGCTTCAATAACTTTAGCAACATTTTGTGCTTAACATCACATGAAAAAAATTCTCAGTGTATGTACAATCAGACATTTCACCCAAAGCCAATTGTGTGGTAAAAATGCACTAATCTGAATCTGGTAGCCTCTACTTTATATTAAATTTTAGCTTTAAATCTATCATGGCTGAAAAAAACCACATTACTAATTCTATGAGTCATTCAACACCCATGGAAATTACCCTTCTTGGAAAAGAAAACTTTAGGAAAGTCATTTTTCATTTTCTGAGAGGTATAATTATTTAACTCATTAGCAGTAGTCAAATTGACTGCTAAGTTTTTTGGTGATTCATACTGAGGAACTAGAATTTGAATATTTTTTCAGTACCTGCTTTCATTATGCCAACTCTGTGTCTTGAGAAATGACATGGGACAATAAGTTTGTAACACTAATAGATGTTATTTCCAATGTAAAATGGGCAAACTTAAAACACTTCTCATTAAAGAAACTCAATTCATTACAGCAGAGTTGAAATCCTAGTGCAATCTGAGTTTTACAAAAGAGCTAATATTAAAGCCCTCATTAATCTCTCATCAAAGATGATAGGGCTCTGAAAGTTCTTAAAACAAGTTATTGCCTTTAAAGGTATCATTAATAAAGTGGTTTCTTATTTTAAAATGTGGTTCATATATCCAAAGTCATATTAAACCCTCAATTTTAGGGCAGGTGAGGTGGCTCGGTGGGTAAATTTGAGATTGACTTGTAGAACCACAGTGGAAGAGAGGACAAACTCCTGAAAGTTTTCCTTTTCTCAAGTGTGTCATGGAATCTGTATGTAAGTATGCACATTCTGTCTCTTTGTTGGTCTGTTGATCTTTCTCTGTTTCTCTGTCCCTGTCTTTCTGTCTATCTCTGTATCTGTCTGTCTCTCTGTCTCATGCACACATACACTACAACTATAATTTTTAAAACAGCTGTATTTTCTTCCCAGTTTTCTAAGCAAAGGCAGAGTGCAGACATATTAATATTAAATACTCACGCTTATGCACAACAAATACAAAGTAGTTAGTATATGTGTGTTTTTTTTTTTCACTTACATTGTCAAGGATTGGTTGTTTGTTGATCTTTACTTTAGGCCTCTCCTGATGCAGAGGTCTATTCTAAGATGTCCCATAACTCCACATAAAATTATATTTATGTTATAGACTATTTATTACTGATCCTTGGTTTCCTCCAAGACATAGAAAGTAAGTCTGTATTACTGAGGATACCATAAACTTTGGACACAAAAGCCAGTGGTCCTAAGCCTAAGTTTGACCTAGTCTTTCCCCTGGGAACTAATTTTTTTTTTTTGGTTTTTTTTCGAGACAGGATTTCTCTGTGTAGCTTTGTGCCTTTCCTGGAACTCGCTTTGGAGACCAGGCTGGCCTTGAACTCACAGAGATCCGCCTGCCTCTGCCTCCCGAGTGCTGGGATTAAAAGGCGTGCGCCACCACCGCCCGGCGAGAACTAATTTTCAAGGTACCATAAAACACCATGTGAGATTCCAAAGGAGGTAAGCAAAAGATACTCCTACCCATCTCTGTTTGCCAATGAACCACAATGACTAGTATCGCATGATAATCTGGAGGGTACAATATTGGCACACATCCCATGGTGGTATCCAACAGCTTCCTAATTGATTTTAAGGCCCATTTAACAAGAGGAAAATTATTTCTGACACTGAAATCTAACCAACTATTATAAAGTCTTACATCTTGGAGGAGAACCTAAATCATCATCTACAAAACCAGCATAATTCCTGAATACATTCTAAATGTGTTTCCTTATATCCACAGAGATATCTTTATAGAGAGAGAAATTATGGGATTAAGGGGAAACCTGGTACTAGGAAAAATCCCAGGAATCCACAAGGATGACCCCAGCTAAGACTCCTAGCAATAGTGGAGAGGGTGCCTGAACTGGCCTCCCCCTGTAATCAGATTGGTGACAACCCTAATTGTCATCATAGAGCCCTTATCCAGTGACTGATGGAAGTAGATGCAGTGATTCACAGCTAGGCACTGGGTCCAGCACCTGGAGTCCAGCCAAAGGGAGGGAGGAGGAATCGTATGAGCCGGGGTGTTAAGATCATGTTCTGTAAACCCACAGAGACAGCTGACCTGAGCTAGTGGGAGCTCGTGAACTCTGAACTAACTGCTGGGGAACTTGCATGAGACTGAACAAGGCCCTCTGAATGTGGGTGACAGTTGTGTGTCTTGGTCTGTTTGTGGGGCCCCTGGCAGTGGGACCAGGATTTATCCCTGGTGCATGAACTGGCTTTCTGGAGCCCATTCCCTATGGTGGGATACCTTGCTCATCTTTGATTCAGGGGGAAGGGGCTCAGTCCTGCTTCAATTTGATGTGCCACACTTCATTGACTCCTCATAGGAGGTATTACCCTCTCTGAGGAGTAGATAGAGGGTTGAGGGGAAATGGGGGGAGAGGGAGGAAGAGAGGGAGGGGAGACCATGGTTGGTATGTAAAAATGAAAAAAAATTAAAATAAAAAGAAACTTCTTTGTGCAATAGGCCATTATAGAAAGACACAACCTATGATAATGCAGAGAACAAGAAATCTTGTGGTTCCCAGTCAAATACATCTACAACATAACTCCTTCATCTAAGGTTTAGGAACCAATATGGAAGAGGAGGCAGAAACAGTTATAGCAGTCATGGAAACGAGAAGGTTTCCATGAGATTGTGTCTCCTAGAAATATTAGATAGGCTACATCAATGCAGTCTTATCACCACGGATGCCTGAACAAGATCTGAATAGCAGTGACCCCAGTGGACTTGCTCACAGGGAAGGGAGGTAATGCTCAGGTGGTCTCAAGCCTAGAAAGAGGACAATGGTGAAATTTTGAGAGCAGGGGAAAGAGGCCACCAGTTGGCTATCCAGTACCAATGCCTAGCCTGGATACTGACTGAACAGATAGTATTTATTTATTAAGGAACACACACACACACACACACACACACACACACACACACACACTCATCAGAGGAAAAAGATGCGATGAATTTGAGAAAAAGCAAACAGGAATGCAAGGGAAGGGTGAGACTCAGGAAAGAGGTGGAGTAAACGTTGTAATTGTATATTTTAATTTTTTTATTATTTTCAATTAATTTTTAAACTAAAAATATTATAAATATGTTTAGGAAAACTGTAACCAATGAACTCTAAATTCTTAGTTCTCATCTTTAGTTTCTTCCCTGCATTTCTAACACTGGACTATTATTTCTAAATATTCTCCTTTGGTCTCTTATAGACTTCCTTAATCATATCCGGATTCTGGTACTATTATTTCTCAGTGTTGCATACTGCAGTTCCTTTATCTCTGTCTTAGTTAGTCTTCTACTTCTGTGATAAAACACCATGACAAAGGTGACTTAGGAATTTAAGCATTAATTTGGAAGCTTGCTTACTGTTTCAGAGGTTAGTCCATGGATATCATGGCAGGGGGCAGTGCAGAGCAGAGGCATGGCACTGGTGTAGTGGCTGAGATCTCACATCTAATGCAAAATTGGAAGGCAGAAAGAGAGCAAGATATGGCAAGATATGGCCTGGCATGGGTTTTTTAAATCTCCAAGCTTATGACCAAGTGACACACCTCCTCCAACAAAGCCACACATCTTTGACTTCCCAAACAGTTCTACCAACTAGAGACCAAATATACAAATATATGGGCCCCTTGGGGCCATTCTAACTAAAACCATCACACTGGCTATTTTTATCTTATTTATTCATTTTTTATTTATTTTTTATCAACATTTTTTCCACTTTTCTTTTATTGAAAATATTTTTTTTCATGAAATATATTCTTGTTATGGTTTTCCCTCCCTCTTCTATGTTTAGAAGACCTTGGGTCATTGATGTCTTTTATTCCCATCTAGCTCTTTAAATCTTTTTACCTCCTCTTCTGCAGAGTTTTCCCAAACCCTGAATGGAAGGACTTGATGGCGACATCCCATTTAGGACTGAGTGTTCCAATGTCTCTCACTCTCTGCATGTCTGCCTAGGTCTCTGTTTTTGTTCCCATGGGCTGCAGGAGAAAGCTTCTTTCACCTTTTCTTAATCTCCATTTGCTTTACCGGTGACCTAGTATAATTTCTTACCCCCTTGTACCTTCTATGATGTGCCTATTATTCTTTTCATTCTGAAGAGGTTCTTCGAGTAGCCTCTGTAGTGCTCCCTTAGTAGTCATAAATTGTTTCTCTTGATTTCATCACAGAATAATACTCTTTTGCTGTACATCGAGATAGTGTGGGTTGGCCCCTGTGGTTTTTAAGAAATTCAAATGAATCATTCCGAACTCTACTTCATTTCAAATTTTCTGTTGAGAAGATATTTTTCTCTAATTCCTACCCCCTACTTTTTTTTATTCATCATTTCTCTCTTGCAGCCTTTGATAAATATTCTTGGGCTTTGATACATTTCTCTCTTACAGCCTTTAATAAACATTCTTGGCACTAAACATTTAATGTTTTAACTGTGCAATGATGTGGGAAGTTTGTTTACTAACACTCTATCTCTGGTACATGGATGAGCCTCTTCTCTACTATATTGGGATTTTTTATTATGCTTGTATTGGAAATTTTTTCTGTGTCATTGGCGTTGATTTCTTCTTCTATGCCCATAATTTATAGATTTTTCTCATTGTCTGGTGTGTGAAAAGCCTCTCAAATTCTGCTTGTACTTTTGAAAAGTAATGTCAGTGCCATTGATGTAATGGAACAATTCTGCTACCTTTCCTTTCATCCCTCATCTTCTGTCCTCTCCATGATCCCATCTATTGGCAGGACTTTCCACTTGAGTTCTGATTTGACTTACTATATTTTTCAACTATGACACCTTTTTGTTTGATTTTTTTTCAGTATTTATATCTTATTAATTGAATTCCATTTTTGTATCCTAAATGACTTTCTGAATTTATACAATTGACTGAATTTTCTTGTAATCCATCAGGAGATTATTCTTGTATCTTTTTTGAACATAATGATGATAGTTATTTTGAATTTTTGTTTGGAATCTCATTTAAATAACTCTTACTGAGACCATTACTCTAGGATTGGTAGTTTTTTTAGGGTACATTTTATCTTTGTTTTCCATGTTACTTGGACTTTTGCATTTGGACATGTGCATTTATGGTTACATTATTTGTTATCGTTCATTTTTCTTCTTTTAGAATTTGCATTGTTGAAGAGGTACTAGACTGTATGCAGGCTAAAATATCATCTTTCTCTGTTTGATGGGGTGTTTAGAATACCAAGATCTATATCCAGTCATTTTCTTAGGGATGAGTATGGTTTGTACAGTCACAATCCAGAGTGATCTCACCATGAAAATAGTATAGAAGTCAATTACAAAATTGTAACATGAATTTCAAAAGGTCTTATTAACAAAAACAAACCCAGGAGCCAGATATTGGGGTGAATGCTGAAAAATCAGAGAAACAGAACAAGCCACATCCAACCTTACCTTGCCAACTTCTCAGCTGATCTTGTTTTCTCAAACTGGAAGCCTCTAAGTCTTCATCCAGAATGAATCTCAACTGAACTACTGCTGAAAGCCTAAAAGATTAACCAGGCTCTAGTTTCTGGTCCTCACACCTTATATACCTTTCTGCTCCCCGACATCACTGCCTGGGATTAAAGGCCTGTGTCACCATGCCTGACTGTTTCCAGTGTGGCTTTGAACTCACAGAGATCTGGATGGATCTCTGCCTCTGGAATGTGAGGATTAAAGGTGTTTGTGCCACTATTTTCTGGATTCTATGTCTATCTAGTGGCTGTTCTGTTCCTTGACCCCAGATATGTTTACTAGGGTACATAATATATTGGGGGACACAATATAATCACCACACAAAATAATCGACCATTAATTGTCAATTCTTTTAGGGAGTACATGGAGTTTTATAGTACTGTGTGTACTGATATATTAATTATTATGGGTACAAATGGAAGAGTGTAAAAAAATAAATAAGAAAAAAAAGCACAAGATAAAACTAGTTCTTTTTATTGGGTTTAAAGATAAGGTGTAGAAAGCAGGACATAAGTAGAAGATGGAACTATAGAGGCATTAAGAAAGGTGGTAGAGATGTGGGTATTTTGGGTAACGGTAGAATGAAAAGAGAATGATAACAATATACAATCAGCTAATGTGTTCCAGTCTCTTCTCCCAGAAGGCTGAGTCAAAGAGACTTAATAAACCAGGCCATATTATTTTCTTTACTAAAGGAAAGTGAGGGAGAGAGGGTGGGACTCAGAGGGGAGAGAGAGAAAGAGAGAGAGAGAGAGAGAGAGAGAGAGAGAGAGAGAGAGAGAGAGAGAGAGAGAGATCAGAGATGAGTGGAAAAGGGTATAAGACAAAGAAAAATACAAGGCCAGGTGATGTTACTGAGTTGAATTTGGTTATGATAAAAAGAAAAAATAGATGTCGGGAAGAAAGAGTCTAGTCTGGTTTGCAGCTACAAACTCCTGTTATTAATTCCTTGGCTTCTCATCACTGAAAGTGACTGTGCAATGAATTTTTCTGTTGTCTCTCATCACCTTGCTCTGGATTGCATCTTATACTAGTCAAGTTCTTCCTTTGGAGGATCCCAGAGCCACACCTCTGTAATGTTCACTTGTGAAGTAATTAACCCTGTTCCTGGAGTTAAGGATGAATCAGGTGATCTGGACCCAACACTGTTATTAGGAAAGACATGGCAGATAAATATTTTGCTAATGGTAGTTCAAGCCCTGTTTGGTTCTGGTGCAGCATTTCTTGGCTTTTAGTTGGAGCACCAAGGGCAGTCCTCAGGATGACCACTTCTGTTACTGATGCAACTTCGGCAGGAGAGTCACTTGATGAAGAATTTGAGGATGGTCAGATGGCTGAGTAAGTCAGCTGTGTGATGATGCTGGTCAGCTCTAATCTCTAATATTCTCTCTCTTTCTCTCTTGCTCATACATACATACATATATGTTTGTATATGCATGCATGCATGTATATGTGTATGTATATGCTTATAACACTTATACTCTATAATATTATATTTATTGTATATAATATATATAACCCTTATATACAATATATTACATATATGTTATATATACTTATATATATTTATAACATTTATTTATGTAGGTGGTGAATAAGAGGGAGAGCTCAGAGTTCAACTTGTAGGAATCACTTCTCTTCTACCATGTGCTTCATGGGGACCAAACTTAGGTTGTCAGATTTGGTGGCAAGTGCCATTACTCTCTGAGCCATCTCTCCAACCTAATATTCTTATGTTTTCTTTGTATTTATTTTCTCTTATACAATACACCCTGACTGCAGCCTCTCTTCCCTCCACTCCTGTCAGTTCCCTCCACACACCTTCCCACTCCTCCAGATCCACTGCTCCTCAGTTTACCTTCAGAACAAAGCAGGTCTCCCAGGAATATCAACGGAACATGACATAACAAGATGCAATAAAACTAACATAAACCCTCATATCTAGGCTGGATGAGGTAACCCAGTAGGAAAAAAATGGTCCCAAGAGCAGGCAAAAGAGTCAGAGACACCCCCCACTCCCACTCTTAGGAGTCTCACAAGAATCCTAAGCTAAACAACCACAGCATGTATGCAGAGGACCCAAAGTAGACCCATGCGGGCTCTGGGACTGCCACTTCAGTCCACCCCAATACTGTCAACGTTGTCATGACGACAAACCTGTCAGACATGGACCAGATTAACGAACATTATAAAATGGAGGAAACAGAATATGTTACATTTTTAAAATGTTCCCAAACTATGCATTTAGTGAATGTCAGGGTTTGAATATCAGAGTTCTAAACTGGTGTCACAACAACAACTTAGCCATGAGGATAGAGTAATTGCTCACAATTGAGCTTATTTTACTATTATACTTAAGCTGGAAGGGAAGATAAAAAGCACAAAAGTAAAAAGTGGCAATGAATAGTATCCTCTGCCTGAGGAGGGAAAATGCATAGAGCCAGAGCCACTCTCTACTTCTAATAATTTTTCTATGGAATAAAATTTTACAACACATGAAGGCAAGAAAGTATTTAAAGTTTTCACAAAGGTAACCCAGCACCCATGGGAGATAAGTAAAAGTAAATGGCCTGACGAAGATTAAGGTATGTGAACTCATGGATAGACAGGACAGAACAGTACTACAGAGAAGAGGGTGACAGCAGGCTGTATCTGGTGGCATTGTATCTTGGGACAAAGCATAGCTGAGAAAGTCCTTTGGTCTTCATGCAGGTGCCAGATGGATTTTCACATGAGTGAACTCAAAACCAATAGCACAAATCTGAAACCACCTTGGGATGTCAGGATGTCAGCATCTAATTGCTCAGAGGCTCTGACTTACACAAAGAAGCAAAGGCAACCTGAATAACCTGAGGACTAACGCAAAAGCAGAAAGGATCAGGGCAAGCCAAGCATAAACGGTTAAACGGTCCTCGTTGTGCCTGTAATGGACGCGCTGCATATTCTTGTAATGGGTCTTCAGAGGGCCTTTTGATGTGGCAACAGATTTCCTCTCTACTTTCTGCCATATGAAGCCATTAGTAATGTTACAAGGCACAAATATCACGTAAGATATCTCAATGCAAACCTAGGTCACCTGAGGTACTCTGTCACAATTCACATATGAAGAAATAGTTGTTCCAAATGAAAGAGAAGAGGCCTTGGACTCTCATTTCCCTTTCCATCACTGCTTCATACACACTAACTTGTGTTCCACCTGGCCCCTAGTAAAATAAAGAAATGAAGGCAAGCTGCCATTTCTCTTCTTTTCACTCATTTTCAGATCAATAACAGACCTTACCTCTGTTTTCACTGTGGTAACTTCTAAGGCGCTTTCCTAATCTTGTATCAAGAGCAGTATATTTTTTTTTATAATAACACATGCTGAAATAATTTGTTAAATTTATTCAATCTGTTTAATTTATATAATTCTGTATTTTATTTAAAAATAATTAGTCACCAGTGCTAGAGCTGTAGCTCAGGCTGGTCATAGTGTACTTGTCTAACATATATAAAGCCCTGGGTTCAATCCCAGCTAGCATAAAACTGGCGATGGCTCACATTGGTATTCCCAGAACTGGTGTGCAGGCAGAAGATCAGGAATTCAAGCCTGAGGTATGGTTACATCCTATCCAATCAGGAAGCAGATGAAACAGAATTCTAGATACCATTTCATTTTTTTTCCCTTTTTTATCAAGTCCAGGATTCAGTCCATGGAAAGGTGAGGCCCCAAATTAAGGAATTAAAGCAATCTAATAATCCCACAGAGGCTAATTTAATCTAGATAATTCCATAAAAACATGCTTATTTGGCTCTTGTATTATTCTAACCCCCTTCAAGTTGATAAACAATACGAATCAGCACAGTTGATGTATTTTTTTCTTTCAAGCTTGAATCTATAGCATGGTATTAGTTATTTTTCCCATCATAAACAAATACCTCACATATGCAGCCTAAATGAGTAAGGGTTTATTTTGGATTTTTAGATGGTCTGAGACAACTAGTCACATTTCAGCTGCAGTTGAAAGGAAAATACATGAATGGGAAGAGGGGCTGGACTACCAAACCTCAAGACCCAAGGTTTAAAACATTCCAAAACAGTGCCACTTCATATTCAAACTACAACAAAGACATACACACTCACCTGGTATAATCTTTGATGTCGCACAGAAAGCAAATATAGCAGTTCATACCAATTCTCACATCCCATGACTATATTTATTATGAAGGTTGAACTTCATAAATGAGTTTTAAAAGGTAGTTTAGTTCATCACAAAATGTACCTTCAATGTTTTGGTACAGTTTCATTTATATTAACTGACCTAGTGATATCATATTCACATATAGCCAGATATAGTTTGACTGAGTTTTATTTATTATTATGAACATAGATCTTTAATTATTGGAACCACAGAAAATAATTAGCAATTCTGTTGGTTAGTTTAACTTCTGCATACTTTCGCTCATTCCTTATGTCACCTAAATAAGAAAATAAATTACTCTCAGTAAGAATGAAGGGAAGTATGACTGTAGTCTTGACAATTCAGTACAGTTAGCTTTAGAAAAACCTCAAAATAAAGAGCTATATATTAAAAATTCATGAATTGATGCATTGATGATATTGCTACAAGTTGAGTTCCAGAAATGAACAATTATTGAAGTCAATAGATTTTTATGAGTAAAAAGAAAGGTAAATAATACACTAGGCATGCAAATCTCTATCTATGTTAAATATTCAAATTTTTGGTTAAAATAATAGGCTGGAATTATTTGTAAATTATAAGACATTCAAAAACAGGATTTAATTGTACTCTGCTCAAAACCACATTGCTACAGTAAAAATGTTCTATGAACAGGCATTCTACTTGTCCTCTATAACCTTTACATTTAAATTAGAATATCATTCTATGGGAGTTTTTGTTTACACTCTAGGTTATATCATTAAAAATACTAGGGTAAATCAAATTCAGCTTAAATTCATTTTTCCTCCACTTTACTTTAATACAATTTGCATAATTTCTAGCAAATAGTAATCACAGTAATTCAGCCCTCCAAAATCCCCTCTAACTGTCAATCATGATTGCAGAAATGTAAATTAACCTTTCGTGGAGCCCAACAGCATTATATTTTCTGCTTTCCGGGGTGATGTAGCAGGTGTGACAATGGGCAGTGGTCATTTATCAACCAGTGATAACCATAATGATGGCATCAAAAAGAAAATTACATTAATGTAAAAGTAATGCTTCTCAGTGCCCTTGGAGAGATAATGAGAGTTAATTTACTTCTAGTATGCCAGAGGCTTATTTCTTAACAGCAGAGTGTATATATAAACATTTTTCAGATTCCTTGAATTCTGAATTTGGTACACATAAGGTTCTTAATAAATTACCAGTGAGCTGAATGTAACATAACATTTCATCTCAATGACCACAGCATGGTATTCTCTTACAATGACTATATTAATTTTTCTAAAAATTAAAGTTATAGTACTGTTTGTTTTGATGACTAGTTGTTTTTGAAACAGTGTCTCACTGTGTATCCCTAGAAGGACTAAAACTCACTGAGTACCTCACTGGCCTTACAATCACAGACCTCTACCATCTATCTACATTGCTGATGTTATTCTGATACTTAGTAAAAATACTAAGATCCTTTCTTTCTCATACTTTCAAGCTTCTTAACAAATGACATGTCAGAAAAACATGACTGAAACTTACAGCTTGAGTTTATTAACTTGTCATGATATTGCCAGCTCTGAAAAATGAATTAATCCCTAATGACAATTTCTTTGTGTTTTAAAAACAAAATAGGAACAATTCTATTTTAAGTTGCATTGTGGGGGTTGATTGTTTTAGTATTTAGTATCAGCTAGTAAATTCCATTAACATACATGTTATACAACTACATTCTCCGTCACAACTACTCATTTTACTCGTTACATTTTATTTGGACATAGGGTTTTACAGAATTACCCATGTTGGCCTTGAATCTGCAATATTCCTGATACAATGTCCTGTGTAGAGTAGATAGGATTATAAATCTGTATTACAGGGCTCATCAATGTTATCACATTAAGTAGAGATAGTGTCTGGGGAAGCTATGATTCCCTAAACTGAGAAAATTGAAAGACAGAGCAGCATCATTCAGTTTTAGAGCTGGAAAGGGGAGGCTGAGATTTTTCACTAGGCTATGTCCCTGAATCAAAGTTGAACAATCCACCACCTCTCTGCACCAGCATAACAGTATTCAGCCAAATTGCTATGGTGGGTGAAATAGAGACAGATATTTTGATGCTCCTCTGATGGAGCAGAGGACTCTTAATTCCCCTTTCTTTGGAGACTGAACCAGTTTTAAAGAGTTTCCTGCCTAATTTAACAAAGTGGAAGGGATGATGCTGAAGAACTGGCAAGTCTAGATAACTAGAAGTCAACTAGAAGTCCCATCAGGACTCTGAAACAAAGTCTTGGAGGTTGGAGCTGCCATACAGAAG